>JAGVSQ010000105.1:5612-21062 GCA_022683975.1 Rhyacophila evoluta
TTATTTAAAAATAAAATAAATCCCTTTAAAGTAAAATGTGCATTCTTACTAGCTTCAATATTTTAGTACTGCTAGCACAAGGTTTATATTCTATTAAAGAAGCACAAGAAATACATATGAGCCGTAAATAAAGTTGATCCTATTAGAAAAATCCAAATTAGTATTTCCAAAGAATGTAAAATAAATAATTTTAAATATACATCGTCATATTATACTATGCTACGGCTGATATCATATTTTCAGGAAGCCGTTAAAATTTATTATAAACGATATACATTATGTTGAAACGAAATTAGCCTAAGGACTTAAGCAAAATAATGCACCTTCTATTTGGTTTTGAGATAATTATGTTTGTTGTGCCACGAATGGATTGATTGCTTTGTTAAACAGAATTATAATGTATTAACTATGTAAATGCGAAACTGCATTTGACAGAGTGTGTGAAAGTACTTCGCGATAATAATTATTATATTATACAACATGAAGTATCTTTCATTATTTGTTTTTAGTGCAAAGAATTAATCCATCAACGATATATCTCGACATCATATGCTTATATATACATTAATCATCATGAACATTTATCAAAATTAATAAACTAGGACATGTAACATTATTTCATAACGACATTTATTACACTGCAGTTTTTTTTATCGAATTCTGAATTTTTTTTTACACGGGTTTGCGTTAGCATATTATTCAAAATGCCAAGAAAACTTTGACACCAAAGGAAAGAAATTTACGGAATAGTTAGAGTTAGGAATACTGAACAAAAGCGTTAAAAATGATAAAAGCATGTATACATCGCACCTCACTCTTACTTACGAGGAACATACGACAAGCAATTTAGTAGAGCATCAGTTATCGTTATCGACACCTTTGTAAGTAAATTGATTATAAACATATGTTCGTGGATGCATTCGCCAATATTCGTGAAAGATAGAATTTTCATTATATATGTATTCAAATGTCAATTACATTAAGTAAGTATTTGTATCTAAAAATGTCGGCCGCATAAATCCGTAAATATTAAATTTTATTAAGATTCTCGCTCATAAATATATCTATAATATTTGATATATTATTTTTCACGAGTATTGGACGTCGGTCAATCGATCAAATTATTGGGCATTCATGCTTTATATCTAAACTTGATTTAAAAACACGTTAATTTTATTAACTCAATTATGGTGAATGTTGAAACCATAAAATTAATTTAGGCCCCTCAAAATAATAAACAGTTTTTATTATTGTTTATTTAACTAATTGTGTCCCACTGGATATCCAAACTCACTACGTTCCCCGGAAAAAATAGTGGGGTCGGCCGACTAAAGATTTAGAAAAGTGCATAGCCAGGAAAGTCTTGCTTTGTAGTTTGGCGATGAGGAGGAGCAAGCCTCCGGGAGTGTGGCGAGGGGCAAAGTCGTTACGGCGCCGATTGAAAACGATTCATTAAACCTCGGGTCCGGGTTCATTACTTGTGCAGCGGCTCCGAACGGTAACAAAGCGGCGGTCACGTATCCGATGCTGTACCTCTCAAACGCTTACAGCATTTGCAAATTACTCGCGGAGAATCTATCGTGTGATAAATGTTTCTGACACCTAAAATGGAAAAGACTAAGCGAGTACGTACATATGTACCTGAATGCAATTAGAGATATGCGGAAATGTATGTGCAATGCTGAAACGATGGCGTATTAATAAAACATTACATAGCCTAGATGTTAGGTTTTAGATATAATAATAGGCAAAAGAAAAGAAGTAACTGAACTTATAATATTTTTATAATCAAATTGACCTACTAGATGAGGGGTGAATACTTTTGTAGTACGGAAATATTAATCCGAATGTTATCTAGATAATTTATATTTATATACATTTGAATTATTGCTATTTTTACGCTCCAAATGTGAATATGAACATAAGTTATCTATTTTCCACAATGTCAGCCAATCGCTCAGCCCGTTAGATATTCACTCAGGTATCTTTTAAATGTTGATTTGTTACGTATTAAGTTTGATTTACAATCATTTTTCTTAAGTATTCCGAAGGTTGGGAAATATTTTAGGTTTAGAATGTTGGTAAAGTAACTATTAGATCGTTATATTAATGTATACGCAGTATAAACAACAACCCTAATTATATTGAAAGTCGATGAGGATATTGAGCGAATGTATTTAGTTTTAGACTTTATCCACTGAAGCTTAATTCTTGGTTAATTTCCACTGGCGTTATTATTGATTGCTAAACATATTATACTGCGAACAGCATTTTTTTTTGTAACTACATATACTATACATTTGTATTGATATTATAGTTTTTGCAATTGCTGTAAACATATTAATAAATATTTATATCGTTCGCTTACAGGTTAATTGTGGAACTACAAGAGTATTAAATAATAATTTAACAATACAAATTAATCACAATACTTAACAGAATGAAATTGTATTCCTAATATAAAAGTTGTAAAAAAATAGCATTAGAACATAAATGATTGAGAAACACGATCTCATTCCACATTGCTTTGGGCACTGAACGCAGGATCTATTCAATAATGAAATGCACTTTGAATAGAAAACAATACAAAAGACGATGAAATAAATTTGTACAATTAATTTTCACTGACGTATGCACAATAAATTATTATGTAGTCCGTCATGCTCCGTGAACTAGAATTATGGCTAATAAAGAATATATGGGAGGTTATTAGCCATGCAAATGTCAAATGAATTCAACATGATAAAATAATTGCAAAAAACATGATCACATACTATTTTAATACTCATGGTATGTGATGATATCGTGAGAAACAACAATTTTCTATTATCATTTCTATATGTACCTGCATTGTTACAAATTATAATTAAAAACGTGCGTTAAATACGCCAACAAAACAAAAGTAAAACAACAATATAAGTAACGATATGAAGCGTATGTTATATCTACCTGATTGGGTTCAATGATAGCATGTACAATTTATGAAAGCTTTAATTTTTCATGTTATTAATAAAGTTTTACATATTAATCACTGGAAAAATGCAAATTTGAGTTGACAACATAAAAATTTAGATTTATTTTTAGCGCCGATAAAGCAACAAAAATGGCTCGCCGGATAAATTATAGCGGCGGTGTATAATTTAAAGTAAAACATTTACACGAAATCTGAAACGGCAATTTAAATCAAACCGAAAAAACTGCACGCGAGCGACAATTTTCAATACAAGAACAAAAATATTTGATAATAATGTCGTACTTCGCACATATTGCTGAGAAATACAAAAACAAATGTAGCAATTTCGCTTTGGTAAATTTTACCATTTACTACAATAATTAAGCTCTCATAGCATGCGAATATATTATAAGCGATATACTGACTCCTAAAAAAGCTTTCTTTAAACTAGATAAAGACTTGTAAGTTTAGTAACTAATATTATGCGCATTATTTTTTTATTACATGTGTATAGTATTACATTTTCTATCACTATTGAACGCAATATCATATGAAGCGATTAAATAAAGAATAAAAAATCATTGAAGCAGAGATGTGTATGGATAAATATATTTTGATTATTGGGCGCTAAAGTTGGTTCAATACCAATATCATTGAAATAATGGCATAATTATAGAAATTAGGCGGCGCATTCTAACTGCGCTTTTCTGTAAATAGGCACCGGTCAGGGTAATTCAAAACATACAAAATGCCAATTATTAAATAATGCGTCGACTACCATTAGATCAGCTGATCAACTAATAATATTTTTAGCCTTGGGGATTAAGTATACCATAAAGTATACATACAAAATTGTGTTTAATGCGAACCGATTGAAGATAAGTATTAGTTATGGTCAAATTAGTGAATGGATAAAAAACACAATCATAAGCAAATAAACAATTTTATACTTCTATTTACGAATGCTGAGGAGTGGGCAGTTACAATAGTATCGCAAAATATAGATGAAAAGATTCCTACTTGATTCTTAACGAACAACACTATTTGACCATTCAAATAAACCTTATGTTATAGACGTTTTTATTGGCAGGTTCGCCAATTGTTCGTAATATTATATTTTTATTAGATATTAATCGATCTAGGATATATGATAAATGACGAAATAAAAAATAAATGGAAATAAACGAGAAGCTTAATGATATTATAACTCAATATTAAGAAATACATGGTTCGTTTAAAACATATTAATAATTTTATTGTTATGTTGTCTTCGATACCAAACATAGAACTTCAGACACACTTACGCCTCTTCTGTGAGAAATGACTATCGGATTTGTACAACAATATAAAAGAAAAACACAGAAATATTCTCGACTGTAAAATAAAGTCATAATATTTCTGTTTTAACGTACATTTACTGAGCGAATATTTAACGTTTGGATAAATCATTATTTTATATAACTTGGACGTGTTATATTAAGTAAGAGTAAGTATTAATAAATATCGTTATTTTTAATACCATGGACGAGGAGTTTAAGATAAGTTGTTTAAATTCTAGAACACGGTTGAAAAATGATAATGAAAGTAGTTTCATGAATAGTACAGATGAATGTTAAGGGATTTTTAAATGATACATTATGTAGTAAGTTAAAAAAAACGTATAACATACTTCAACCACTTTGAGTACGATTACATTTTATTACAAAATTGTACATTTTTCGAATTCAGTAATGCCGTACGAATTGGGCCGAGTAAAAGATAATTGTTGCACGTCCAACAGTTAATGATAACGACAGAAGGCCATCATATATCTGTAGAAATAGTTAATGTCTGAAAAAACATTGAAAATGATGATATCTCAATCCCGATCGATAGTAAGAGTGGTATGTAACGAAACGACTTGATTTAGTGATTAATTTAATACGAGGCACTCAAAAAATACCATGGCCGAAGTCATTAAAGATGCATTGTAAGTTATATACATATATATGTATGTCGATAATTAGTTATATTTGAAAAGAATTCGTGGGTGCTGCAATCGTTACTTTTTTGCTGATCAATTGTTAGTAATATTTATTTGAGGCACACATTTTTTAAGTTACCATATGTAAACAACAAAGGTAACTGCAATTTAAACGAATAATAATAAATATAGTAACAGTGTAACATGCGATATCACTTGACTACTTCACAAACATTACCAGATTTTTTTGAGAACCGTCTACGGATAACATATACCCGTATGTATATTTTTAGACGGTTGCTTCTACATATATAAAATTCGTTCCGATCGATTGAAATTTACATTTTAGCACGAATTCTTTTGAATTTAATTCCACAAATACGTTTCTTGAAACCAGCTCGTTAGCTTTAAACGAACACTCAGGATAGGGTTATATAACGTATAATCTAAAATATAATCACGTATTTTTGAACAAAATTAAGTAGTAGGAACATTTTGTTTTTAGTCAGACACTCCCGAGACAACACGAACCTTAAACAGAGTAGGGGATGGTTCAATATTATTTTCCATTTCAGGAGTTTTTAAATACTAGTTCGCGACACGGTTAAATTTATGTTTATCAATAGACATTGTACTATTTGGTAATATGATTTTATTTCGCCCCGTAAGTCACATATATTTCAAATGTTTATGAAGCGGACGTACACCACTTCAGGCACCGTTTGACTTGTGTATTACATATATTATTTGCTGGGCGCCAGATTAAGGTTTTCCTGACCTATTTATACCATATTGCTGAGCGGTGAAAAAAATGTATACGCATTTAATAATTATAAATGATAGGTTTTATAGACTCGAGTCATATAGCGAAGGATACGTTAGTAAGTATAACGTAATAAGTAAATCATTGAATAATGTAAGCTGACGTAGTGGGTTCAGGTCCTTCGTTATTTTATTCAAGAAAGAAACTATTTACTGATATCTTTTTGTAGTCTCTATTCAGCCAGAGTATAAGAGTCACACTATGAATCTTGAGTCGGGTCGCATTTGTAAACGTAATAGTGACGTTTTTAGTGTAGAAAAGGTAAATATGACCGTTTGTCATGTCACCGTTAATGATTTATTCTTTACAACTATACGCCCTGATCAGCGATTTCAATATATAGTAATAACAAAAATTTGTATCTTGTCTTAAGCTAACAAAATTTTGCAAAACCCTGTTATTTTGCATGTAGAATGCACGCTCAGCTACGGTTGCGTGCAGTCCCGCAGAAAAGACGATGAGAAATGTCCGCAGTAAAAATGAACGTCAGACCATCAAGACTCTAACAATATCGTAGATACGAATGTTTCAAATAAAGCGAAAACAAATTAAAATACCGACAATTCGTCTTCGACAGTTTTAGTCAGTAGACACAAAACGTACTCCAAAAATATAAATAAAATTTATTTGGAATGTGCACGAATGCTTACACAACAGATGCAACGTATGAAAGCAAAATGAAATAGTATACTGCAATTAATTTATATATTGATAACTATCTTCGTATAAATACTTCTGCATTTAGTTATTGTGTTGTCTCATTACCTCGGCCCTGGGGTCACAGTAACCTACAAGAACAAGTAAGAGGTTTTAAGATAGAAAGAGGGGTTTCCGTAATAAATTAAATCAAAAACGATGATCCTTTCTTAATTCTCAATTTTATCATATTTAAAATGCTAACGATGCCTGCAGGCACACAACAGCTGCATCGTCAAGGCTCGATAGATAAAAATCACTCAGATATTTGAAAATAAAAAGTATTTTTTAGCGAAGTCCTACTAATTTGAAGTTTAATATTTTTAATATTTACCATAACTATGGGATTGTATATCTTTTTTTTAAATTTATTAAACATTTGATTTCTTTCAAGTGACTTCAGACTAATAATATACTATCAATATATTTTATCAGAAATTAAAAAAAAAAAAATTATCAGAAATATTATTTATTCCGTATATTATTTTGTGTGTTTGCATTTATTGAATTTTATATATTTTGCGGAATACAGATCATATCATGAGTGATTACGAAAATGGCTATTTTTCAAATATTTTGGAACAACTTCGAACTCGGAGTTATTCATATTTTCCTAACTCACTCCTATTTCCTGTTACCGTCATTTTTTCAGGGCCGAATTGTCCGCCGCCGAACTTATTGCCCCATGGGGCAAGAGAAATATATAAGTAGGTGGGTAAGCTTTTAAGTTAATTTGTGTAAAGCAATATGTCACAGTTGAAAGTTGTTTAGTTTATATATTATATTAAGGAGCGGAGCGGTAGATAGTGCTGATACAATTTGATTACCGTGTTTTTAGCGGTTCATTTGGGTATACGAGAATAAAGTTAGGGTATTTGTCATAATTAAAATACTATCCTATAAAGAATAGTGTTTTTTTTGACTAGCGTGTAAATGAGGGAGTGAAGTTTATGCAAGTTATGAAGTTCATATAATTTTAAACACAACAGCGAGCGAGATTTACATTCATTTGAGGAATGCATTATTGATGAAGAGGTAAAATCTTCAACTTATGTATACTATAATAAATATTATTTTTTTATATACCATGTTCGCTCCCAACGTGGAGCATATTGTGAAGATATCCACTCCGAAAGAGGAATATATGGATCTCCGCAATGTGAATTTATTCTGATAAATAGTAATTTAATGAAAAATATTATACAGAAAAAAGTTTCCGCCAGAATCGAGCGCATTAGTAGAGATTGAGTTGATTTTTATCATAATAACTATTATCACTAATTAACTCTAATAGTTTATAAACATTTAAATGTTATGTAGTAAAATGTTAAAATTTTAATGAAAGTGTATTAAGCTCCATCAGAAGTTTTTAAATATAATACAAGTAGTTGCGACATTTTATGAGACATTTAGTGCTTTCTGATTACTCTGTTAAATAGTTACGTGAATAAAAGCCGCTCTCATTTCAATATAACAATAAGCGCATGCAAAGAACAGTATGAGTAATTTTACCAGTAAACTAAAAGGTGTTTACAGATACTGGATGGAGTCGGAAAACCTTGTCATTCTAAAAGCATTGAGAGTTTATACGAAGAAATTTGTGTTGCAGAAAGCCACCGCTGAGAGAGGAAAGGGAAGTAATTTTGGCAGAGCGCTTTCAAACAATAACGGCTGTGAAAAATTGAAACATTTCGTACGACGTCATAAGCGCCTGAAACGCTTTACTTATTTGATAACCTGAAAATACTGAGACCCGCTGCCAAGTTCACACTAGAGAATATCATTAATCGCGGATCATTTGATTTAGTGCGGAGCCGACCGTTTTGCCAAAGACGCTTATGAGGCGGTAATTTCAAAAATTTGCAAATCGCGGGAAAATTCATGAAAATAGTGAGCCATAAGATTTAGAGGTCGCTCGTCTTATACCGCAATCCCTCTCAATTTGCGGTTGAAGGTGGGACAGTTGTCAATTCTACAAACACGGGATTGAGTTTCAGGATACAATTTTGAATCCATAAATTACAGGCTCAATCTTTTGGATCCTGATACGCATTATTACAACTTCTATTACATAAGAAACTAGTTCTACGACAAAATTCTGTAGAATGTGTTTCATCCACTTTGTTTTATTTGTTTGTCACCCCGCACCGCCCGCGTAAAAGCCATATAAAAAGCTCGATTGAGCTTTGAAAAGAAACAATTTAGAAAGATAAGGGCTTGTCGTATATGACTGAAACCAAAGCTACGCATTTTGAATGATAAAATGTAGAACTCTCAATGTTATTAATTGAGTATTGTGGTGAATCATAAATTCCTAACACAATAAACTGACGTATTCCACGTATTTTTATTATTACTGTTATTTCCTTGTGAGAATATTTTATTTTAGTATATATACGACTTCGGTTACGACACCTACAATGTGTATAGATAGCATTAACCGCAGAACTGTAGTATTTTTTGGCGCCAAGGTTGACTGTCACTATTACTAGTTTTTATGATAAAACCGCAAACGTGTCATTGATTTAGATTGTTTTTAATGAAATATATTCGTATCTTACAAGCACGGCAAAAGTTCTAACATAAAAAAATTGACCGATGATATTAGCATCTGAAATAACCTGATATTTAAGTACCAATCTAGATTGATAGTAAAATTCAACTTATATTTTTTCAGTGGCGTACGTACTATTAAAATATTGGTTCAAGAATTATTTAAACAGTTCGAAGAAGTATCTTTAAAAATTGTATGTCTTAATGTAACGGGTTTTAAACTGAATATAAATCATTTTATATATAGTTAAATGGTCCAATTCAATCATCAAACGAGTAAAAAAAATGAAATCAAATGGTGATCGCGGTTCCATTATATAATATTATAAAAATATGGAGTACGTAAAATACGCGCGACAGTTATTAGTATTAGAATTAGTGGTGAATTGTTTGTAAGGCAACATCAATTAGTAGTAAATAACGTGTGTATTGTGCATACGTTACATTAAATTCGCATTAGCCTACTCGTGTAGTTAGCTACTGCAATTTCAAAATTGCTAATAACGCCGAGTTCCGATTTTGAGAAAGTTTTGCATTATAAGAACACTTTACTTAAGAGTACTTACGTGTACGAGTTTTATAAGACGGCTGGCTGGTTCGCTTGTTCAACAATAGCGTATTGATATTCCTAAATAGTTGTAGAATAAGTATCGTGTCACATTAAATATGCATTACTATTATCAGAATAAGCATACAGTATTATATAAATTATAAATACAGCTCACTGATTAATAAATGTCATATCTCAAAAATTGGCGTTCTTTAGTATTTGCAATGCTCGTTTTTTTTAAATGTAATATTGCATTATTTCTTAATGAAATAATATAAACTACAGCTAATATTATACTATGTTTTCAAATATTTTTTGCAACGCGATAAGCTTTCAGTTATGTAGTTATTGTATTTCATATACAATATGCGAGATAGTGATCATTTGGTGGTATGTGATTATTTTTTTTCGTAAAAAATGGTGTTCAAATATTCACTGATAATGATTAACAAACAACTAACTGTAGATAATTGATATTTTTGGCTGATGGGGCATGATGGAAATTGATTTTAAATTCTAAATTATTTAAAACTGGTAAACTTCCATGTGTGACCATAACTGTAGATAACCTTTCAATTGGATCAGTAAGAAATTTTCATAATTTGTATTTCCATCCTGTCATCTATGCGAGTATTTTATATGGCATTAATTATACTGCAACAGTCAAAAACATTTGTAGTTATATTATTGTATGTTGATTTAGAAATTCGCGTATATATCACATTAATAAGATTTATCAAATATTTATGTTATGGTGGGCATCTAAATGAAGGACATGCTGACAGCAATAGATAAAGAAGCTGAAACGTGTCACAAACGCGGACGGTCATTAGCGGTGCAATGTAACATAGCATTTACATACAAAATAGAACAAAAGTAAAGTAGTGGCGCTGACCCATATACTGAAAAAGATGGCGACTGGCAAAGGAAGAAGTGAAAGGGTGACAGACAAAGAGGAAGTACTCCGGTCCTAGTGAGTCATCGTCATCATTTGCACTCACGTCTCGCCCGCTATTGTCCGTTCGCTGCCCTCTGTTTGGCGGCCCTGTTTGCCATCCTATACGGAGTTGAAGGGTTGAGAAGTATATTGCTGCGGATACGTCAGGTTATATATTTTTGACGCCGGTAGTAAGCTTTTCAGCTGGCGCGATGTTTGTACCTACAAGGCCGTATATCCAATGAAATGGTTACACTTTAATATTTGAAATGTTGACAGATGGTGTAGCCTGCAATACCCATAACCGCATTTTTGTATATAACTCGCAAATATTTCCGACATTTCATTTAGTTGATACAGGTGACCCGGAAAGAAAAATATTTCTTATGCGTTACGCGTATTAGATATAAAAGCGTCTGCAATGAAAGTCTTATTTTCCTTTAATCATATTATAATATAATATATGTTATATTATTTCTCCAATACTTATATTATAACTGTTGCAGGAACCATATTGAAAACAATATTGTGGTATGGAATTTATTAATTACAATATATATTTTATAAATTGTATTAATCATATATGTATTTTCAACATATTTTTAATCAAATAATAGACAGAATGATTTGAACATAAAACATTGAAATATAACGCGTCGTTTAAAAGAGAAGTGTGAAAGACATCAATTTTATGAATAAATGAGACAATTGACTGCTGAAGAAAAATCAAATACTCAATATGTTTAATACATTTAAATAGTCAATGTCTCGACAATTTTAATAGCAGTTTAATTTGTTATTTTTTTAATTAAAAAAGTTGGATAATTTTGAAGATGAGGTAATCTCAAAGCGGAAAAATAAGCAAATTTTGTTTTACATTTACAAAGTTCACGAAAACCTCTTCATGCGTAAAGGGGATACGTGAAGTAGAAAAGGTTGAAGCCAAAGTCGGGGAGTCGATGTATTGTTTACCAAGCGGACGAGCAGGGTTACAAAGCGAGACCGGTGTAAGTTTTTTTACAGAAATGTACAATACAATTCGCCTACAGAATATAGATGGCTAAGGTGTTTTAAAAAAAAATATTCAAACCACAGCATGATGTTTCACACAACACGTTTACGATTTATTAATTATTTAATTGAATACCAACGCCTTTTCTAATATTGACCATAGTTTGCAAGAAATGTCAACTGATATTAAAAATCTCCCTGTTATATAAATGAAACGATCACGCATTTAATAAAAATATATTAGTTGTTTACACGTTAAATTGAATAATCAATGTTATTTATGTACATCAATAATTGATAAAACGAAGGTAAGAGTGGATATTTACACAGGAAATTCGCATTGACCCTTTTATTTTCAAATGAAAATTCAATCAAAAATGATGATAAAATTTAATCTAATTTATACTATTAACCAATATTGCTGGTAAATAGCGATTGGTTTCAAATTTACAACAACCCGAAATTTATAAAGATCCATGTGGTATCTTTCTTATTTGTGACCCGAGGTTTGTATTTTTGCCGTATTCAAATCGTACGTTAATGAGATATGTAGAAGTAAAGACAAATTCTCAAATTATTGGTATCATAGTAATTTAGAAAATATGTTGAATCCAACGGACGTTTAAAAAACAAATCGAAAAGTAAAATGAATTATGATTAAACAGACGTCTCAGTATAAAATTCGGTATTTACAATATAATGAAGAATAATATCGGCTAATGAATTCGTGCTAGTTCAATGTTAAATCAATTAATCCTGTGCTATTTACAATGCAAATAATAAAAGATGTTTGTACTTATTTTATTAGAATACATTAATCTATTAATATCGATGACGAATTACCAGACCCGTATGCGGTTTTACACTTACCTTCCTTCAACTAGCCCAGCCACACAAGGAACAAAAAAATAGTAAGAAAAAATAAATAAACGCAAACAAATAAAGCGGAGGACATCAAAGCTGGCGAAAAAAGCATGACGTCACTCTCCCTCTCGATATTGAAAGGCTTGCTTGTGCGGAAAGGCCTCCATTCTCCTGTGAAATCCTTTGAATAAAGGCGAACTGATTGCCCCCTGATTTTCTCTATAAAACTTACATAGACCATTATTACGAAATGGTAGGTAATCGTTTATTAAAGAATTACAAATCATTTCAAATGCCGTATAAATAAATAACAAAAGCTCTCAAAGAGCTTTGTGAACAGGCGCAATGAATAAAATTCAAGTCTCGTTTGCAATATAAAATAATCAACGAAGCATAACGGCTTCACGTGTAAGTTGATGAGTGTTTTCGTTTTAGCAAGTTGACCAACATAGAAACAATTTTAAAGTTTTGCCCACGACAGACAAAACTGGCAAGTTTCACCGAAGTGGAGAAAAAGGGGTGATTGAAAATTCTAGACCAAGTCTCGTATTATCTTACAGCAGATAGATATTGCTGTCTGGGAACAACAATCCTCGCATCACTCAACACACAGAATGCAACAATTAATATTGATTATTTTTTTGACATTTCCAATATTATTTTACGTATTTAAAATAAATTATTTTAGAGTGAAAGTCAGAGACGTTGGGAATACCCTTACCTTTACGTGATAAAAAAAGATCTTTCGACGTGGTTAATTAGTTATTGTAACTACGCGTACGTATTATTTTAAATCTTATTGTCAGATAGATTTATAAACACTTATAATCGCTCGAAGTATCTTGTAACGAATGAATTTAGGCAACACAATGTAAACGCAGCATATTATTTAACATTAATTATTTTAAAATCTCACATCTGCACAGTATATACATTCGTATTTTAATACCATTATTGCCACGGCAATATATAATATTAATAACAATAGTTTAAATGTTCAAAAATTTTACTGTTTAAGAATTTTAAATTTCAGAAGAAATTATTCAAACGCGCTATTCGTCAAACACTGGTTAAAATACACTGCGTAATATGAGCACACATAAAGTTTATTTTACCAATAAAGCTATTCTTCACACGTAAACAATTATGTTTAGTATATGAATACTTACCGATAGACTTATTATTTATTATTATATGATTACCTGTGTATGACATAAAATGCAGACCAACGCGTAAGAAACCTGAATAACAGGAAAGTTTCTCAGTTTGTAAGTGATGTCGAGTAAAATACCTTTCCAGATAAAGTTACAGTGGATACGTTATTATATGCGGTTAGATATTATAATATACGTAGATATAATTAAACAATTTTCCTCACATATAAGCAATACACATACTTATTTTAATAATTCGATTAATTAGGCGAACATGTATTTATTACATCTTTTGTTAATACATGTAAGTAAAACGTTTTTTCTAGCAAACTATTTTACTTTTCGATTGTGTTTACGTATTTAGTATATAGAGTAACAGTTTTACTGAAAAACTTTTATTTACTGTATCAAAAAGACGCTTAGGGATTATTTGTAATATATATTTAAACGTACCCTATTGTATGATTTATCAATTATATGATGGTTTTGCGATCGTATTTATCGCCTTACGTTTTTGACGTATAGAAAAATCTTTGATCCGTGGTCATTGGTGGTGTATGCGTAATTTCTAAATAAAGGGTAGCACGATAAATATATATATATATATGTTTTCAATTATTTTTTCGAAGAAAGACGGCCATCTTATATAATGGCAATACAATAATAGTTGTATAGCATCTCTCTCACGGTGAACCTCTTGACCTGAAGCCCGGATGCTGAACCGCAAACTCCTCGCGGTTTATTTGTCACCCTGCCCGAGCGACCTGTCCACGCGGTTTTATACTGCCATCACCAGATTCGGCGTTTCGCTCTGGCACACTGAAACTAGGCGAGGGGGAAAGTGATATATTACAATCGCTGCACTGTGGTCGGACTAAAGAATCGCCGCCCTCAGATCCAATAAACTGGCAACACACAGAGCACGCACGTATCCATATTATGTAAGTATACACATCACAACTTTACGTATTACGCACGGTTCTCAAAATAACATCTCATAAAAAATATAGTAAATTAAATCTAAATATAATTAAATTTAATAATAAACACGTATTTATGTCGGTCATTCATGTAAATGTTGATATTTTACTTGAAAAAAGAACAAAATAGGTCGTTATCAACATTGACAGTTTCCTTCGTCCTACTATTATTACGTCACGCAATGTGTGGCTTATCAATATTATGATGATTCATAACACGAATGATAATAAATATATCGCTCATTGAATGCATTCATTTATGAGATACACGGAGAGTTGTCCTTCCTTTTTATAAGCTTTTTTATGTAGTTTTAGATAATATTATTTTATAATAAATTTAATACACAATTTCATGTTATCAGACAATTTCCATTGCGTATGTTTTTTCGTCAAATTGAATTTCTACAATTCCAGGTACGCATTCCACAGTAGAACTTTTCTTCGTGACCGTTCTCACAGCATCCTAGTTGGCAGGACACACATCTTATGTCAAATTGGACAAATTCTTTTTTAATATGAGGCAGGTTAGAGATTTATTTTTCTCAAAAAATAAACAAATTATTTTATTATAAATTAAATTATTTCTCCCGATAACAGGAAAGTACTATTTATTATAACATCATTTTATCGTATTGTATTCGATGATAAATATTATCTACATATTGCATGTTTATTTATTAATAATGCTTTGGTAATATTGTTGGAGAAGCTTAGCCTGCTGCATACGCATCAAAACGAGCGGTCGTCGTCCGCTGAAGATGATTCTCAGTGCCAGTTGACCGCCAACTCGACAGACGAGAAGCCTGCCATTGGGTATCTACTTAGTATAGGGACACTCGAACAGAAAAGAGCTTACGAAACAAGGGCAAACAGCTTTCCAACGCTTTATTTGTGCGGCTTCAAAGTGGATATTTTACCGAATACGAAGAAGAAGCTCAGAATATATATATATATATATATATATAT
>JAGVSQ010000105.1:21072-54879 GCA_022683975.1 Rhyacophila evoluta
CACAGTGTGTAGACTTCCACACCAGAAATGATGTAGTATGTATATATATATATATATGTCAAGAAAAGTCTTTACATTTCAGATATAAAAAGTGTATGTCTATCTAGAGATTAACGTTATTAATGCAAATAAATGTTATTTAAAAATTTCTTTTTAAATTTATAAAAACAAACAAGTAAGAAGTAAACTAAAGGCCCTGTCTATTTATCAGAATTGAACATTTTGTAAAGCCATAATGAATAAAGTCTAAAAAATATATTATTAATATGACTTAAGAATGAAAGACTCGGGGCCACGTTAAAATAATTTAACTGAAGCAGCAAGGGCTGAATTTCTTTAAAGGTAGGACAGAAAATTAATTGTCGCCCTAATTTTTAAATCTCGGAAATCCAGGATAGCAAATTGTTCTAAGAAGAAAAAAACAATTCTCGTTTAAATAAGGACAACATGCAAATGAATGGCCTTTAGAAGCTTTAGGACAGTATATAACTGTGAAAATGTAAATTTCAACTATTGTTAATAGTAGCGTATAATAAAAATGGAAACTAATGTAAATTAAGTGATTAACTTTTTCGGAAAAACATTTATTAATTAAGTATAAAAAACAAAGACAAATGTCGTGACAATAATATTTTAAGAATAAAGTCTTCATATTCAATTCAAATTGTATATAGACTTGTCTAATCGTGCGAGCAACTTTGAGTTTCAGCGACGACGAATTGCAATCACCGTTCTACGAACAATATGTATGCGATGCCACGTTGCGGTAAATGACGACGGATAACACCTTGGAAAGTAATTGAAAAGATAGCTGCAATTAATTGAGACCGTCTCAAAATAGCTCGCTGCGACGTGTTTAAAAGACGTGATTAAGTACACTAATAAGAAGCTGGAGAAATCTTGGTGATATTTACCTTCATCTTAATATAAGTAGTTTATTTTATATTATCCAAACATCTGTATTATCACAAAGGAAATGTAACTGATTTTATGTTTACTAATATGTAACCAGATTCGAATATTTAGTGAAATAGTTTGTATAGTATGTTTGATTTTTATTTTTTGTAGCACATTTTATGTAATGTGGAACGTCACTCCAGTTACGTATTGTGCATGAGAATCGACAAAATATTGTAAATTAAGTCGTTATCTAAATGAACGACACGCGGTACCATTTCGATGATAAGTGGAAACAATTCAAAAAGTCAACATTATCATTAAGGAAAACCACCATAAAAAGGCAGTTATAATAAAATATTCAAAAACTTTCAGATAACGGTATAATGTTACTTTACCAAATAGCCAGCCAGATTGCCGCCTTTTCACGTCGACGGCGGGAAAACTCATCGAATTGGTGCGAGGACGGGGTATGAGGGAATTTCCACGAAGGGGTAGAGAGAGACCCACTTTCCTGTCCGCTGGGATTGATTAATGGCGCCTAGCGGACACTTCAACGAATCACTTACCTGAAAATAGATGGACAAATCGATTAGCATAATATTGGAACGAATCGGACACTCGCAAAGTTAAAGAGAGGTACGATCTGTGGGAATGATAAGTGCTTATGCGGGAAAGCGACCGTGAATTACACAGAAGGGCCGAACACTTTACTCATATAAATGTATCAAATTTGTTTTGATTGGTTTCCATCAATTTTATCGCTTTGTGTCAGGAGGAACAATGGATTTATTTCAATGGAGAAAATATGAAAGCATTTATGACTTAGGAAAATATGTAAGAACCTAACATAAGAAAATAAGTCTAATGGTAGCAGAATTATTTTTTACGAAACTGTTTTAGACGTACATTGTGATTTTTCTTAGATAAATGAAGAACAAGCAATAAAGTAGTAGTGGTGAAACTTGTTTTATTCGTGCTTAAAAATATCAATATCTTCTAAAAAAATGTGTTCACTGTTAAAATATAAAAGAAATATAATTATTTCAACGTTGACACGGCATAATGTACACATAATCTAATTAATTCACTATGGTGAAATTTAAGCTAAATCTTTTTTAGGATTTTTACAAGATGACATAATTTTTTTGTGAGCATAAATCAAAATTACATGTTTAGCTAAAATTTGAAGGATTACATTAGAAGAACTGGTGGAAATGTTTGGTGTTCGTGTTGATTTGTCAAAATGTATCATTTATTTAACCGATATAAATTGATTGATCCAAATTAATGAGTTTGATTTTATAGCATAGAAAATTTAGCCATTATATATATGTCTTTAATTATAAAAAAATATATAAAGCCAGTATGTAAATATTATTTTTATTAGTATTTTTCGTAATATATAAGACGCATATTGATGTCGTATTTTATGAAAATAAATAGGGCACGACCAATCTATGGAACGAGTGCATAACAATATGTGGGTTATGTGCAGAAAAACACTAAAAGTTTAATACAAAATACAAGAATCGGGGTTAGTTATGATGCTATCAATAACATACGCTCCAGACGCTGTCTTATTTATAGGGAAGTGATATAAAAGATCCAATCATGAGATACGAATCACGACAAGATAAAATGGCGTCGACGGGAAACAGAAAAAAATCGACCAATAAATCCAGAAGGGACCATAAAGGGGACAAATAATAAATCTGGGCAAAACAAAAAGTCACAAATCATAAAGACAAATGTTGAATGTGGGGCGGCCGGCATGAAAAGACACGGGAACGGAATACGCGACAGCATTTCATTGGTCGATGAGTTATTATCCGAAATGGCTTGTATTGGCAAGTTCGACGGGACCGGAAAAACCTCAAGGAGATAAAGCTCTGGTGTGAGAGACTGGCACACATGTGTTAGCACATATTTATACAGCCTCCACACACTGGATTTTCCAATTTCACTTTTATTTAATCTGATTTATTGAGCTCAATACATGCATTATATGGACACGTAGACATGTTTGAATTACAATACACAATCATCAAAAATTGCGTGCAACATAGGACAAATACGATGTTATTCATAACACGACAAAATCATTTAAATACTATGAATACGGCTCTAATGTGTGATATATTATATGATTCCAGAAGTACCTGCCAATCAGAAACCGATACTTATATGAAGGATATATTCGTTGTGTGTGTGTTTTTTTATGTAGTACGAATAAACACATGGTTCGATACGTGTAAAAAAATTCTGTTCGATGAAACTTTATAAATCTATAACTGGATTTAAAAATTCTCACCGTGCATATAGTTTATCGCATTTTTTCAGAGAATTTCTACTGTTACGTACGTTTACATTTAAATAAAAAAAATAAAAATGAAAGTACAAAACTGGAAGATAAGAGTCAGCTGCTTACTGTGGTTGATAAAAAAACAATAATGCAAATTATTCTTATAAATTATTCATTTTAGTTGTGATAGCAGTCATACGACGTTAAATAAAAAGGCGTTTATACGTATTTTTTTCGAAAAAATACAATAAAATAAAAACTGGTTTAATAAAATGGTGCGTAAAAGAAAAAAAAAACATTCCGTTACATTCTCACGCAATTCTGAATATGAGAACGCTGCGTTCATAAATAAATAAATTTATAATGCATGCATCCGAAGACGCGATGCACTTCAACCGTACCGGATGTCCGTATTTACACAAACAACAAAATAACCGTTGCATATAAAGAAAGCGAAGTTCGTTATATCCTGTTGCCACGGAAGAAATATTACACGATTTCAGCGGCAATAAAATATGAGAAACAAAAAAACTATAACTTAGAATTCGGTCAATAAGAAATATAATATAAGCCTTCTAAATAAAAACATGAAATAAGAAAATGAATGTAAACTAATACTTGTGGTATTATATATTGATGGAGAAAAATAAATTAAGTTTAAATGAACAAGAGGAACGGAATCAACTGGAAGAGGACTTTACTCAGTAGTAAGTTGCGTTCAAATTGTATAAAGAATTTTTATTGTAGATAAAAAAAAATATCTATCGTTGTGTGTTGGCTGTTTTTCGTGTAATAAAAAGTCGAATAAGAAAAGTTGAATACTGGGGTGAATGTGTTTTACTTTTCTTATTTTTTAAAATTTTCACTTTCGGAAAAACGAAATAAAAGAAAGCGCATGGCATATACGAGGTCTGTTTGAATCGTAAAGCAGGCGTGCATGAAATATGTTATAGTTACAGGTAGAGTTTCCTTGCCAGTACAAGCCGAGCCAAACTACCTTTCCGTGTATTAACTCCGCGGATATATTAGGTAGTACCTGCGAGACTATTAAAACTAGCCCCGTTCGCATTCAAGTTTTCCACTTTCCTGCAAGTTCTAATGGAGAGGGCGAGAGAGAGAGAGGGAGAGGGAGAGCGGAAACTTTTCTCAGCAACAATTAAAAATAATGTAATAATCCAAATCTGGAAAGGAATTAAAAAGGAGCACGTACAAAGTTTCAAAACTCGACTTGACATCTCATTAAAGTGAATATCGCGAAGGCATGACTGTTTTTTGGAACACCTCTGTGTTAAGTCGGTTTAATTTATTTAAGAAACAGACTCAAATAAACTCGTAAGGCATTAGAATTAATTTTAAACGGTGTTTTTGTTCTGGTACATTTCCCTGAGAGTTCTTATTCAAGAAATTCTATACTGACAGTTATATTTGTAAAGTTAAATTAAAAATATATTTAACTCAAAATAGTACATACAAATGGTAACTAGGTAAGTTATATGAAGCTACGCATTATATATATATTATTTTTTACATCATTGTCCTATCTACGTGGATTTTAATTTTACCTGTTAACAATTCTCACTGACTATTAGTAAAGTACCTGACCTAATCAATGAAAATACTTAACTGTTCGACAAATTGTAGGCAGTACGTGGTACATTATTTTAATCACGATGATCATACACATAAGCGATATTCTGAGTTAGTAGAATTCACAGGTTGGATAGTCCCTCTGTAATAAATATATAATATTTAAAACTTAATTTACCGTGTACCGTACTAATAATTTAATTTCTCCCGCATTCAATGCAATAAAAAAAGCATCCGCCTAACTGTAATTTAATCTAAAGTAAAAAGATTTATGGCAAAGACTTTTTTATTTCGTAAAAAAATGTTTATGATAACACCAAAATACTACAGAGGAGTAGATACATTATGTTGTACGATATAAAAAAGTTTATTTTTTACTAAGTTGACTGATTAGAGTCCTAATATGCAACGGTAAATAATAAACTAAATTAATATTCAACACTATTGAAGACAGTGATTTTATTATTTTTAAACTTCTTATATCAATTAGTATTAATCACATTTGTTTTATTTAATATAATCTGAAACGTATTTTAACTGTGGTAGGTTTTAAAGTATGAATATCACTGATAGTCTTGAAAAAAAATACTTTGTAGACGAAACACGTGTCGTTATATTATATGACAATTACGTGTTTTTTTTTTGAAAATCATATCGAGTTCCTAACGCGTTAATGTTGAAGTCTTTCTGCGAAAATTACATTTCGATTGCTTGCTCGGTTATGAGTTTTAAATATATTCACCGTGACTTCTGGATATCGATCGATGAAGGTTTTTATTGTTGAAGAAAAAAATTCATTCATTTTTAAAACAAGAAATATTCTCTCCATACTCCACAGTGTATAGGGAAAACAGAGTTTTTTATAATCTGCTTCGCATTTAAGGTTGGCGTAAATGTTCCGGAATCGATTTCACTGCTGGCGCATCGAATAATAATTATGACGGTGCTCATTAAAAATGATAATGAGATTCCAATAAGATTTTTAATTTTGTATTTTTGAAGGCACGGACGCCTTCGTGGGTGGGTTTTATACGGAAGAAAATTTTACGAGCGATCTTCGACGATAAACTTGATCGAATAATTTTATTTTTGATACGTTCAAAATGTATTCAGAATAATCGTATTATACGTCGAGTGGATGCGTAGGTATATGTAATGTTTACATCGTTAAAATGTTCATAAAAGCACATCGATATATGTTTTGATAATCGATTTGCATATTCATCAATGCTCGATGTTATAAACTTGGATGATATGGAAAATTATATGATTACAAAAACATGGCAAAGGAATATAATAATGTCTAAGTCGAATGCTTAACTCATCATATCTATTGGGCAAGTACTAAATAAAATGGCAATGTGCGGCGGAATTCTAAATATGTATTCCACAAAAGAAGGAAATATTTACAAAAAATAATTTAAAATATATTCCATATTGTTCATTACCACAGAATTTAATTTTTTAAATTATTTATATCGGGTACTGTACTTTTCACTACGTTTTTTTTAACATTTAAAATTATTCAATTAAATTAAATTATATTGGAATGAATGAACGGGGTATGTAACTATAACTCTTATTTTCAAACCAGTTTTCTAAAAATGACAATTTTGGGATGTGACGATATTACATTGAATGAGTGATAATTATATGACTTGCACTATATTTTTATATTCTTTTCGCTTCCTTTTATATTTCAAAAGCGACAAAACAAAAGCCGAGAGTAAGAATTGCAAAGTACGGGAAAATAAAAAATTCGTATTTCAAATTTTTAAATCTCGGATTTTTAAGAATTCAGATTTTATGGATTTTTTCGGATCGGATCGAAAATTGGAGGTTTCTCGTTTTTTAACTTTCACACTAACAAAAAAATTTTACTTCCTCCCTGAAAGTATACTTTCTCGTTTTTTTTAGCTCGCTTGAGATAAGTTCGGAATTCGCCTTAATTTTTTTCTGTATTTTAAGAACAAAAGCTAATTCCAGAATTCGCGGAATTCTGAATTTCATTTTGCAATCCTTTGCCGCGAGATAAGCGTGCCCGCTTATCCTACAGTGAATGCAGGATGACAAAAAATTAACAAACCGAAAATATATGGTCAATTATTATCATTTAATATTTTTACACAAGATTTGGCGTAGGTCTGCAGACAGACTCACCGCAAATTATAACAAAATCTTTGATATTTTAGAATTAATACTATGTGGTTACATCAGACACTTTTGTGTTATTTATTTAATATTATATTATATAGCACTTGGTACGAAAGGGGTATATAAAGATTTTTTCTCGCAATTAGTATAATACAAACATTACAATATACATATATCGTATAATACAAATACAATGTAATAAGATTGTGTTATTTTAGGACTGAGGCTCGGTATAAAATATTAACTTAAGTAAAAGCAAAGGTTATTAAAACGTTTCTGAAATGTCAGTAGACTTCATATATACGAATTTACCGCCTACTCGAATCTGACTCTGAGCATTTTCTTCGCCATGCAAATAAAATAAGTGTAAACGCAAGTATACAAAATCGACCAGTAAACATTTACCCTCTTTTCGAAATGGGATCTATTAGTGCGTAAATGGTAATGGGCCACGATGGCAAAATCAATACAATTAGACTGACTATTTGACACTCGTTTTGAGTGCAAATTAGGTCGGCGGGCGACAAGTTATACTCATTAGTGTGTGAAGCAGGCGTGCGGTACAAGCGGTAAGCGTATAAAAGCAAAATAAGATTAACAAATTAATAAACATTATATTTTATCTCTGAAACAGGTAAGTATTCTAGTAAAATTATATGTTGTTGTAACAATAAAATTATTTATATGGTAACGAGATAGATCGCTTGGTCGAATTTTAGATATTAACCCCCAGTACGAACAATAAACAAAAAAGCTCGTTGACTTATACTGTATAATAAAGGATTTATGTCTAGGGAGTAATATTTTTAACTTTAAATCATACTCTGGCTTGAGGAACTTTAAGACGTATTACTTTTTATAAATATGTATATGTTTTATCATTATTGATGTATACATGTGATTAAGTGAATACTAACAACCGTCATATATAATGTCATAGATTTTAAACAGAAGACACAGTAAGTCAACACGGTTGAATGCAAAAACTTAATTTGATATAACCTCAAAACTTGTGTTTTTTATAAGCTCGTGTAATGCCATATTGGTATATAAATTAATAGTTTAAATTAGAAAATAGTGATGGTTGCTTCAAACTAATGAGCTAATGCAATACTGATACTTGATTATTATGAAGTCAAACTTCAAACAATAGAAAATGTAAAAAAAAAGATGTTACGGGAAAATATTGATAATAGCATAAACTAAAGCGATAAAATAATAAATGCTATATACTAATGGAATAATGTTCATTTGTGATTCTCATTATTAAAGCTGGTTGAACTTTTTTCTCTGTAAAAAAAATACTCTCGCTTTGGACCGAATCGTCCCGTTCAGATGAGATGTAACTGGAAATAATGTTTAGTGTTTCGTATGAATAGCAAGATTAGTTATAATTTTCACACGGATGTAAATTATTTATTGCTTTGATGGGACTGAAGGAAATTAGACGGGTGATCAATCAATCACTTGCGAGTGATTGACAAAGGCTGTTCATTGAGTAACAGAGCGTGAAAAATCGACAAATTTCTTTTTTATTATTTTTAATATCAGATATATCTAAGAAGGAATTTATTAAGACATTTTCGCATGGTAAAATTCTATACATACATACGAATATTTACCAATACATTTACAATTTGTACTTATTGTAAATTTTCTTTTCTGATAGGTGTTGGCGGGTAATAAACAAGTGAACTTAGGTTTAGAAAAAAGAATATTTTCAACTATGCGGGAAAGTAGTATTAATTTTATTTACAGTTATTGTTGTGAACGATGTGTTATGTAGTTAAATTTAAAAGAAGTATAAAACCATTCACATCGATGGTTGAGGGTTGAATGTCTAGCAAAGAGGAGCATGCTGACTGACTACCGTTATATCAGCTGCACACAATAGCACCGTTCGTTGTATCTAAGTGTTATATTATATTATATAAATAACGATAATTTAAACTAGAGATATCATATTTTAAAACTATTCAAAACAAAAATATGTAGCAAAATAAGGTGAGTATTACGGCACACAATAATTAAAAAGTAATGTCGAAATGTGACATGACTTTTCATTTACATTTTTAGAAGATCGGAGTATTTAAAAAAAACACATATAAAGATAATTGAAAAAAAAGCTCCACATGAGAAGTGCTTGTTGAATTAAATTACAAAAATAGTCGTATGCCCTGGACGTTTGACGTTTCTCGAATATCATAAAGACACAATCAGATAATAATACATTGTTTAATAATGACGATTTCATGATAAACGATGATATACGACCTTATCTCGATGAAGTCTACTAACCAGTCGAAATCGATCGATCAATCAATAGAAAAAAATATTGTAGATTGAATCACGTTAATTGACGTAGATGTTTCAAAGGCCTTATTAAGAAGCGGCAGTGTCGCTTCATATGATGCCGACATATAATACACCTAGGAATATTTATTTAATTGGATTTGTATGCGCAACTATTTTTTTCTTTTCATGATATAATTAGACTTATACGATACTTAATGATATTATCTCTATATCGGAGTTTCGACCGTATACTTTTAATCGATGATGACTATAAAGAAGATACTTTCATGGTTTATAAAATATTAATGTCGTATAATAAATATTACAACATTACTAGTTTACGCCAGAGATACATTAGGATAATGAAATAATGAATGAAGAATTAACAAATAAACAATTATGCATACAAACCCTATAACATATATTTCAAAATGATTATATGAAAATGAAAGGAAAATCATACATATAAAACGCTTTTGTAAATATTCACAAACTTTCCCAGCCATTATTCGATACGATGAAATCATTCGTACATGATAATTCATTGAAAGTGTGTCAAGTCCTTTCCTTTGCAAGTAAATATCACGTGGAAGGTAACTGCATATTAGTTTCTTTTCTTAATATTTGGAAAATTCTCATGTGTTATGATTACAGCACAAACTAAGAAGAATGCTTGCTGAAATTATAAATGTATGGGTAATTATTTGCGTGTTCTTTTTACTTACATAAATTTAAAAAAATGAAAAATATTTTACAAACATGTTCATTAAAAACGGCCTGCATCACATGCTTACAGAGATGTAATAAATTGTTTCAAATGCCGCATATTATTATTATCTTTTTAAAAGAATTAATACATCGATACTAGGAAACATTTACTAGCATATGCAAAAGACATTGATTAGGCCAAGGTGAAAACTATTATAATAAAAATAACTAGATAATTTAATGCGTGATCTATCTACGGTATATCAAAAATACCTTGAAATCACCCCACACTTAAACGAAAACAGGCTGCAGGATAGATAGATAATATAGGAAAATACAAAAATATATCATTCTTATATTTGGTGCGTGGTTTTTATAGAGGTCTGTGGTAAAAAGGGTCTCTTTTATTCCGGATTCTTAAGCGTTCAACTGCATTATCATTCATCATATAAAACCCACAGTTGAACGTGATGTAAATAGGCATCGCTTTGAAATATGAAATGAACTCAATTCAAATCTGAAAGTTTCTTTGATATCACTTTTTCTGAAGTCATAACTAGACTATATTGTAAACCGAAAAGAAATAAATATTTAGACGTACTCGTACACTTCTGAACGTGTCGTAAATAAAATAAATTACTGATTGTAAACCCTGTACGCTAAAAGAGAATGTAACGTTCAACTTATAATTTTTTTTAAAAGATTTATGAAAGCCTTATCCTGATTACCAGGACAAGGCGTATGATTAAATTAATCGGGCTAGATTAGCACCAAATATTTACAGGCGTAGTTTGCAACAAGGCCCGAATGTTAAAAAATGCCGTAAGATATTATGTATTTTAAGTATAACAATTGTCATAAAACGATGCATCCATACTCATATTTCAGTGCGATAATAGCCGACATTCAATAGTTGAGGGTTGGGAAAAATCATTCTTAAAAATTACTATCAATAAATAAGGGTGTAACGATAGTATAATATAAACAATAAATTGCACAAGAGGTAGCAAAGATTAACATGAAGGTTTTGTCGTCAGCTCTCGGCACTATCAAGTGTCTCTACCAAAGTAGAAGATTAGCGGAGAGCGTTTTATAAGACTTCTTTAACTTTATACTTCGGTCAGATAATACTCACTTAAAGGCGGATATGGATTATGGAAAGAATGTCATGTTATTTATTGCATATATATCACTGGTGGATATGACCGAAAAGGTCGATCGTTATGTCTAATAAACTTTTGTAATTTGTAATCTCATTCTTGCTGAATGCTTTACATTGGTTCATTAATAACTTGTAGACGAAAATTTGGCATATTATATTGAGTTCACAAAAATACCACATAGAGCGCTTTTTCATCTGTATAATGTTTATATTACTGCGTTTAAAATGCTATTTTCATTCAATTACGTTTGATTACGACAGTATACAAATATCATTTTAAGCAGATAATTGAACCATATCCAATCATACATAATATAATAGTATCAAATTTAATCAAGCAATTTGGTAACAAATTTTTCACAAAATACCGGGAATGGCATTGTAGAACGTAATATGAATTCACAGTTAGGTACTAAGTCATAAACCCGCAAAGGCCCGTTGGATATTTCCTGTTTCTGTCATAGTTAAGTGTGCATTTACTTACATCAGCAATCCTACAATGGCTAAGATAATCAACATTGAGTACAATAATAACAACTTATGTTATGTGGATGTCAGCAGCATAGGAAACTAATCGTATAGACCAGCGGTCATCAACCAGCAGCTCTGCAGGCACACCTTGCAGAATGAAACGCGGTGGCCGATATTAGAATATCTCCTAATCACACAAATATACTACTTATTAATTATCAAAAAATATAATATTTCTACAGACGTTTACTTTAAAATGAAATATTGTGTAATTATGTCTTCGTCTTTAATCTCAATTACTAGATTTAAAAAAAAAAACTTATTACGTATTGGAATAATGGGTTGCAGATCTCAAAACATAACTATTTTTTAAATAATCTTTAACTTGGGTTTGAGCTTGAAAAAGTCGTAGCTACTGAATTATACGTTATCGTATGATTATTCATAGTATGAATTTTAAAAATATTGCTATGATGTATAATATGATGTCTATAAAGTTTATGTCATTATAGTGTGTAAAAAATGTAAAACAAAAACTGCTAATTTTCATTTACGATCATTGATCTAAGAGTACATACGCAAATAGTTTTACCGAATATACACGTATGACATAATATTTAATTGTTAACGAGCTACATAGTTACTTGTTCTATATCAAGTTGTTCGTGTTACTGATTTCTATATATTTTTTTTTTTTGATAAATGGTTGATGGTAATAATTCGATAACATAATATAAAATATTTATATTCAATTATCAATGGAAAATTGATATGTTAGAACATAATTAGTTGTCAGCTCTCCCTCCGATTTCGATTTTCACATTCATTATACAAAATTTAACTTGATATTTATGACACAGAATGCAATACGATAAAAAAATCCAGAGATTGACTCATGTCATTTTTCAATCTACAACAGAATTGTAGATGATCAGAATGCCATTAAGGAGTAAATGAGTAACCGCATCGCGTAATATGACGATAGCAAAAGACATTTTGGTGCCTCATGATCATTATAGCGAATATTTGGCGATTTTTGAGGTGTTACATTTATGATATTTTTAAATGCTATCTCGAAAGCGGACATTAAAAATGGATTAACAAACTTGACTCAGAATATTTTCAATATTTAAATACTTCATGGGAATTTACGGTATGTTGAATTAGTGTAGTAGGAAGGCATTAAGCACACGCGAGTATTTTCTATATTAATTTTTTGTATTGTAAGCTTTTATTTATATTTGACACGGTTTAAATATTTAAAACTAGGCCCAAATGTGTATAAAATTTATGAATCAATAATACAAAAAGGATGAATGGTTTAAATAATTAAATACATATAAGGCAAATGTATAATCGTTAGCAATTATACTTATCATAGTTGGTAGCGTAGCGATTTGAATCCAATTTAACCCATATTTTTTTACTAATTATCTTCACAATTCACATTATTTATGTCGATATTCAGCGAATGTATAACAATGTATATCAGAAAAATCGAAGTAAAATTCAAACCAGTCCACACAAAAGGTTACAGTAAACCCAAAATGATGTGAAGTCTACTATGCATTATTTGGAGTGGGAGTCGTGCAAAAAATATGACAAAATAACAAGATTTTATTATATTTATACTGATAAAGACTAAAATATTAAATCACTATAAAATTTTCCATTTATATTTTTTTCAATTTATAGATTATAAAGTGTACAATAAACTATCGGCTCTTGCTGTCATGAAAAATTAATGATTATTTTATTTTGTCGATTTTTTTAATAAGTTTCGTGCATAGACCTCTTTATGTGACAGGTATTTGTCTAGCGGTTTTATTAATTGCGTAAAAATCCAAATGTATATGTATGCCCGGTTAATGAGCAGTGCGTCACAGACCAGTTTTTGGTGATGCATAGACTATAGAGCAAATCGAGGCATCGCCACAGTAAGTGGTTGATGAATCGGATTTCGATGTTTGGCGAGCATTTATGGGTATAAGCCGGTCAATCTAGTCGGCCACAAAGATAACTCACTACGACCGATATACATTATACCAGGGTTTCCCAAAAATTTTCTGCAATGGAACACTTCGCAAACTCGGAAATTTTAACGGAACACTTAGCTTATTTTTTTAGGTTGGGTAATTCTTACTAGTAAGAAGATCTTTAAATTTGTTATAGTGTATAAAAGCTTTCCAAATTGTCGCGGAACACCTAGTCAGGCTTGGTGTTGCAACACCAGTGTTCCGCGGAACATAGTTTGGGAAACCCCGCATTATAATAATATAGAGGCAACATATTGTCTGTTATTATTGATTATTAGTTTAACAGCGCTCCAGGTTCTGGTGCTTCATTATATTGACATTTTAATTTGAATCATCAATTTGGTGCCATAATTATACTTTTTAACATTCACAAAAGACTATAACATATTCTGTTATTTGTATACAGCTAAAATCAACAATGAACGATAACTTTCATCTAGTTTTAGTATATTGCAAATTATATGAAGATATACCGTTAATCCATTTTATTCACATGTCAATTACAGCGCATTTAACTATGGATATCTACAATAGTACAACGGAAAAAATCATTTTCATACAGTATAAAAGTCTTTCTTAAAATATATGAATAAACTCTAGTCATGGAAATGAAAAATATTTCATGTTTGAATTGTTTAAGATATACTACCGTAGGTTCAAGGTTTTAGAATTCCGAACAGTATTGCCGCACCATTGTCATTTATGTAATATTATTGTCTGCGAAGGTTTCAATTTTACCGATTCCATGTATCATTGGAAGAAAGCGCGTAATAAGAGAAGGCAGTGTGTTTTCCATTATGAAACGTTTTGTATTGTAACAAGATTATTATTACCTCATATCTCTAGAAGTCTGAACTATCACGCACTTACCATGGGTCACATTTTTTTTTTCTATCTTTTATAAATATCTCTTTTTACTATATATATACAGTAAAAAGAGATGTATATATTTATATGTATATTTATTACGGAAGGGATTGACAGTACGTTATGATATAAAAATTTATATATGTATGACAGAGATATTTATTATAGCAAAAGCAAATACAAAATTCTACCAAAATAATGACCTACTCGTAAGTATTCCTATTTCAGCCTTTTCATTTGGGCAAAAATATCGCAAACGTATCGCCGTATTCAATCAAATTCATTGTTAGTCCAAAACAGACGTGGTGAATGGCAAACCAAGCGTCACAATTTGTGTTTGTATAATGAAAAAATCCATTAGGAAACTACGAAAAATTTAAAAAAAACGTCTAGAAAGAGGTCTTTGTTATTAAAAGAGCATTCAATTGAAAGAAAAGAGCACAAAAGAAGATAAACAACGTTTAATAAAAGATAATGCGTACGAAATCAACGCAATTCCTACTAAAATGCGTAGTGTTCTAACAAGAAAATAATAATGCACAAAAACTTGACTGAGTCGAGATGTTTGGAAATCTTTGTTCACAGTATCGCGACATAGCAGGGCGGGTTAACTTAGAATGGACAAATTAATCGCTTTTCAATAAATTCTATAACGCAGCTTATTACAGAAAGCTCAATACACTTATTATAATAAAGTTTTGATTCAATTATCCCCATATGTCGCAATGTAAATTGTATTATCTTATTCTCAATATTATTCAGTTGAGAATACAAAAAACGTTAGTTGGATAATATAAGATTATGTGAGTAATATTTTTTTTATATAATTAATCATTTACCCTAGATTAAAAAAAAACATTTATGACATCATAAAAAATATATCTCCAGTCATCTTTGAAACCAATATATTATGCAGTAGATCACTTGAGAATATATTTGACAACGTAATACTAAAAACTAATTGTTAGAAGAATAGTAAAAGAAAGTAAATATAAATAAATACATCATTTTGTAAATGTAATTTATTTTGATACATGTATAATATTGAAATGACAGTCAAAAAATTATTATATTGAGTATAAGTTCTTGGTTGACCTCCCCACCTAGAAGAGAACTCTAAGCCAAGCCACGACAATATGAGTCAGCAAGTCACCAAACCAGGAAAGAATCAGTTTAGTATTGCAGGTAAAACCTAATAATCTCTTGTCGCGGTCGTGACCAATATTGATTCGTGGTTTCTTTGCGCAACTTCTCAGTGGAGTTGCAAAGACCAACTGACATGCGGCCTGCTCGTAAAAGATTAGAACCAGATTACTGGATTACGACTAAATTACCATTTAGTCAGAGTTTTGCGGAAACGAAAGGTCAAGGATTTGCAATCATAGATTTCGTGATCGTCAGTAAGATACAATGATATAGATATAGTGATTTTTGTATATTCCTGAAAATTAAAAAAAATACATATACATATATCAGGGTTACCGAAAAAAATAGTAAACAATTCTTTTCAGTCAGTTTGTGTCGAAACAAGGTTCTGTAACCACTGAAGGTTTGTTTTTATATTGAACCAAGGGTCGTAATGTTATTGTTTCTGTGTAAAGATATTGTATTTGTATCAGGTGAAGGTATCCCGAGGTCAACAATCAAGATATTGTAATATAATTAAACACTATTTTGTTGTCCGCTAATATTTCAAAACTTTTTTGTTACTAATTATCCTATCTGTATTTTGTAAAACCTTCTAATAGTTTTCCATCGGGTATATTAGGTTTGAAGTGCCAAAGAATATTTAACTATGTCTGGTGTAAGCTTGGTATATCAAATATAAATATCGTATTTTCAATCGTTTTGAATATTACGTTTCAAGAAGATGGGCCAGAAACTTTTCGTTGAAAGTTGAGCGAAAAATACAAATTAGCTTTGAATGCCAGTTTGTTTTATTATGATTAATACCAATCCTCGTAAAAACTTCATTAAATTGCTTCCCACTCGTTATCTCGAGCGGAAATAGAGGCAGTAAAATAATTCATGAAATTCGCCGAGTAACTTAAACATATAAACATTTCAAATCTAATTAAATATATATTGTATCAACTTTAGGAAAGTTATTCACACTGGTTAACCTTTGTTGACACAATAATATACTAACTTATCAACACGACTGAGTTACGAATAAAATTAAGTTCAGTGGATTGATCTAGATTTGCACGAATTATTTAAGCTTGGAATCACAGCTAATACGTCACTGATGTGATTCGATAAGTAGTATGAACCACTGAGCCGAATCTGCAAATTCTCGTTTGTCGAAATGATTAGTAACCAAAAATGACTCGTCAAGTTCAAGGGCAAAGCTCTTTTGCTGTAGATGAGGCTTTAGTTTGGTTAAAAAACGATGATGCACGAATGATTCGTTTCGATCGAAAATGTTTATTCATGCTTTGGTTATTCATGAAAAGCGGCGCGGTTTGTTTCTGTGACGAATTTAAACCTCGTCAGAGACCGTGTCTACTGGACACTGGTAAGAGAACAAATTTGCCTAATCCTCAAAGGAATAAGTTTTAATATAATTAATCAAAACTGAAAAGCGGCAAGGTATATTCTAATATTTTGTCCTTACAATTTCATATTATGTGTACTTACTTGCCTGACAATTTAGTTTTGTTTAAATTATATACAAAACGCTTGTATCCAAAATCTATACGTAAATGTATGCATTATATTTTTTCAAACAGATTTTAATACAAGCGCTTAAGAAATAGTTGAAATAAATCAAAGAAATCATTAGTAAAAACATAAGTCAAATACTTAATATACGTTTTTACGTATTCAAACATAAATGATAATAATGATATGCTAACTGTAATTAATAATTTAATGAAAATTCTCCGTAGTGATATTAAATGTAAATAATAAGGGTCAACAGTCATATATAAAATCAAATTGACGGTTTTTTTAATACGAATTACATTGTTAATTTCATAAAACCCCGCATTTTGTCATAGTCAAGTATTCGCGTTGATATTCGTCGTTTTTGCCGCAAGGGAGGACAATTTATTTATTACTGATATAGGGATATTGTTGGTTTATTGAAAAAATATAAATGAAAAGCAAATAAAAGATATGCGTCGGTATACTATATATATGTAATACGAATAAGCTGTAAAAGGCCGTGTCAGCGGATATCTAAAAAAACATTCGGCCAGCGAGGGAAAATTCAGTGTGGGTGGTTGGTACTCAGTATGATATTGCAATGTTTTCAAAACATACGGTTTCCCTGTTATTACAAAGGATTACCTACCTACGTATGGGAGTATTATTTTTTCTACGTTATCCAACCAAGGAATTTTTATTCAACGCAAAAATAGCACAACGGTTATCAGATGGACACAAGATATTTCATGTATATATTCAATTGATCTTTTGGGTTTTATTATTAATATTTAATTTAGGATCTTTTGTATGTACTTTAAATATTCATCATATTGATAATATGGGATTTAATTATAGATCATAAAACAAAAATTCTAACGAACGCTTTTGTGTCTTTGTGAAATTTCGATCAATCTTCCTAATCGTTCAATAGAAAATAACAGTTAGTGAGCAATATATGTTGTGTTTCCGGCGTAAATCTTACTTACATAATGATTATGTATTATAACATATATGAAAGTTTTCTAATCCTTACAGAACTTTTTAATATACATTTTGCTTTCGTTCTGGTAGATTGTTTGAAATATTTATACATTTTAATACGGCACATTTCACGCTAACTATTAAAGATAATAGTTTGAGCTTTACGCTGATTTAAAAGAAATCAAACGATGAATAATTTTTTTTTCGACTTATTGCGGCGAGCCATTTTTGCACTGCTCGTCTGTGACTAGCGTGTAGCCTATATGTATGTAACTGTTTAACCAGACAATTAAATACACTAATACAATATATGTACGCATATTGTATTGTCACCAAGGCTTCGTTTAATATTACTGAAAGAAAACGATTTTAATACGTTATGGGTAAAACATTTTATATTTTTCTTAATAAGAACTTACGTATTTTACTTTATTAAATGCATAAAGAATCATAAAAGTTTAATGTCTTCAAAGCTTACTCATTGTTAAACCTCCCCAATGGCAGTTACAATTTACAATAACATGGAGAATCATAAAACGGACGTGACTCTGCATCCACAGAACAAATTTAAAGAGGCGTGCAGCTAAGCTCGTACTTCACATTGCTGACATCCATGGCAATTTACGAACATGTCACATTTCGCATCGAGGATTGAAATATTTACCTTCATTATTACGATCATACTGAAAAGTAACTTTTTAATTGCCAGCTTTGGATAACAAATCCATTACCAATTTTGAAAAGGCTTATTGTTTGAACATGGCCTCACACTTGACTTACCTTTTATTATTTACTTGACATTAGCCTCACATTTTAATTCATATGACATATTTGTTCATTACAGATTGGTTATAAATGTATTGATCGATAAAATAGTTCAATGATATATGTCTAACTACAGCTCTCACTATACAGTAACTGTCTACAACTACTGTTGTTTTAAAGGAGATTTTGGTCGATTTTTATAAACTTTGTACCTGTAATAAATGAATTGCGATTAATTGTGATTTGATATTTTATACCGTATTACAAAAGGTTTATTATCAGAAAGAAATGACGGAAATTACAAGTTTGTGTTGAAACATACTAACTGAACCGTGGGCAAAAAGAAACTTCCAAGATGTCATATATTTAAAAACGAGAATTACTTTTTGATGAAAAAACTTGGGTTTATGTAATAATTATACATATAAAAACTTTGTTCATATTTTATTTTGTTTACTGTCGACTCTTGATGGAGCGACATTAAGTATTATTATCGTAATTATACTTTTAGAATTAACATCTCTTTTTCATTATGGAATTGAAAATATCCTTTTTCCCATTGAAAATGATCATTTTGTGAACAAGTGAAATAAAACTACTTATAAATATATAAACGTATTTTATATACTGTGATCAATTAATACTTCAAGATGGAATGCTTCCAGAGGAAAATATTTTTAATTTAAGTTATATGATATTTACAAATATTTTTTTTTAAAATAATGTGATAAATAAACAGGTATATTTTAAATAGCTGTAAAAAACCATATAATATGAATACATATAAACGTTCAGCAAAAATTAAATTTAATGCGTGCTACAACATTTTACATACTCGTGATAATGAACAAACAAGTAAGTTATATTTAATCGTGAAATAAAATCTTGAAAACCTGTTTTACCGTGTTTAACATTATTTTTTCTCACATGTTTGCTATACTGGCCGTGTTAGTGGAGACTGTCGAGTAGGGTCAAAAACACGATCGCGAAATGACCGGAGAATGGAGTGTTTTGTGTGTTAGTGTATTTTTTTACGAAGCGGACATGTCATGACGTCGTTAGAGACGAAATGAAAGTTGTACAGCATTTTTGTGTACCCTTGTTGCCCGAAAATCATAATAATTTCAGGTGTCTGTTTATTCAACACCGTCACACAGAGTACATGTATGGTTTATTTGTATAACTATCAAAGGGCACGGTAATTTCGTGACAAAAAAAAAACGTAACCATATATTTATGGGCGTACTTATCAATTTAAATCATTTTTTATAATGTGAAACATTGTTTAGAAGGCCATTCATATTATATTTTTAAAAACTGTTTTACGAATTAGTACTCGACCAGTCACTCCGTTTTTAGAATTAGTTTTTTTACTACACTTAAATACTTTTTTAAGTGTAGCATACGGATACTACATTGTATCTACCTGAAGAATCCCTGTCGCCATCCAGTACTGTCATTATACTAATTTTCCTAATTAAAGTGAGCTTTGAATGTTAATGACAAAGTTTTTAATAGTATCCATGATGAACTATGTTTACATTTGTGTAACTAAAAATCTTCTACGACGCTAGCGAAGTATAATTTATTAGCAAAACATGAACACTTTTTCTGGAGGGAGTTTTAAAAAAATAGTAGGAAAAGCCCCTAGTTGCAAAATTTTTGTATGAAATAATGTTACAAGTATATTAAAAATGAACACGAACTGGACAATTGGTTAACTTAGACCCGATCAAATTAAGGAAAAGTGTAAATCATTTTTTTAGTAAGTACTAGATAATCAATCATACTATAATCACGTGCCTACCAACTATTGTTTTATAGTATTTTGAAAACATATATTTAATTACAGTGAGGTTGGTATTAATTATTCGACATTAATATACCCTAATGAAGAGATATTTTTATGATACCATAACCCAAAGTAAAGCATATGTAGCATATAAATTATAACACAACTCCAAACTATAAATAAAATGAGAATTAAATTTGCATAACATCTGGAAGTGTATTTATTATGGAGACAAACAAGAGTAAATACATAAACATAATCACAATATACGCTGTCGCAATTTTGACCCAACTTCTGTAGCCAGCTTTACTGAGGTTTCGTAGTTCAACATAATTATATAAATATGTACTGTACTTGTAGAGAAATCTTTATATACATATATAATTTCGTCCATCGGTTATGTTGAGAACAGAGTATTTATTTGTAATACGAAATTGATATAAGCCAGTATTGTTTAGATAGATTGTATGCAGTCTCATCCTAATAGGTCATTTCCTGGCTAAGAACCATACCGTTAAATGAAATCGTCGTAAGTCGTAATGTTGACTGGGTGTGGTGAGCGATAGATACGTATTGATAGAGATTTTTTTAAATAAACATATGAAGAGATGATTCTAACTGTGCTTTTAGATACAGTAGAGATGTTATTTTACATCAAATCAATACAGAATGAAACATATGTAGTATTGTTTTTATGGATCAGCATTAGCTAGGGATGGCCAACGAACGACTAAAAAAAAGCTTAAGTTCTATTTACTTTTCACGTCTCTGATCCAGTCATATATTTATTTATATACAACGAATTTCTATGATATAACCTTTTTGTAGCCACGTGTTCTTTTATCATTCATATAAATAGTGTAAATATTTTTTAAATATTACAGAGGTGATTTTAGTACGAATACGATGTATCAACAGATAATACATCGGATACGGCCCAATAATTTGGATCACACTGCTCCAGTAATATTATGCTCACTTTTATTGTCTTGGTGTTTTTTTTTTATTTTTCGCTGCAGTGATTTTTCTGTAAATATGGTTCGAAAATTCTGCCAAAAATCTTCGGCGGCTGAGATCCAGGAAATACCGCTTTCTATATTAGTAGACTAGTTATAGCACCCTGTACCAGATTTAGTACACTTAATCTCTACTCGAGTATTATCGCATATTAAAATCTTCGTAATTAATTATCGTGGTCTTCGTACGTTATGCCTAACATGCAGCGCTCTATAAATGAAAAATATAATGGAATATCCACTATTGCGGGCCAATTTTTTTATCCTTTCTTAAGTTTACAGGTACTATGCGATGGGTCAATAATATATACAATACACGAAAAGTTTTAATATAAAAGTTGAAAAGTTCACCGAGTACGCCTGTCCAATGGGTTTATAAAGGAGTACTTTGGGTTGTTAACCAAATTATCGATATTCAATTTATTCGGTCGAATTTCTAGTCGCTAACTGGGTTAATAGAATTACTGCTTCATCTTGTTCATCTTTCGAAACAAACTTGTTATCATACTTTATGAGTGTAACACTGACAGATTTATAAGTTATTATTAATTGTTCAATATAAGTATTTCTTTTTATTGAAAATAGATGTGTTCTATTTATAGTAGAATAATGTACCGTTATATTTTTTATCGCACATCAGCAGCTGCTACCAATGCTGAACTAAGACATAATATAAATGATATCAATTCGAATTAGTTAGTATACAAAATACGTACGTGTATACAACATACATATTATTATGTTTTGTTGTAAAAACAAAGCTATATTTGACTTTTATTAATATTATATTAATTTATACTCTAATTTAAATTTCATACAAAAACCTGATGATCGCGAACGTAATGGTAACGCAAATAAGTCAGTGCGTATCTGTTGTATTATTTCAATGTATAACTGTAAGGTATACATAGTGATACGATATCGCTTTCAAAAATTAAATTCTACAGCGCACGCCAACTAAGGTCTTGGGAAGCTACTCCTGGGACACTTCTGGCACTTATGAAGGGCGCGTTCGTTACGCCACGGTATACGCCCGCATAACGGGCGTGGAGACGTGGCGGGTGGTGGAGGGATTAGTTTAGATGGATGGTATTGTATATATTTTTGGATCAGTTCGATATTCAAACTATTATAAATATAGAAGACAAAGAATAATTTATGACGCACAAAATCGAAAAGTGTAATAGCACTATAAATACGGTTTAAATTCTTATAGGTAGGCATATTGTGTAATACAGTTAACGTGTGGGGTGGTAGAACATTGAATGCTTAATCCAAAAGCTGCTTGAAAATCGATTGGCCATCTAATTGCAAAGCCAACCGACTGAAAACGCGTGTTCCTTAAAATAAACTCGCATACAATCGAAATTCAAAACAAGTACATTTTCACGGTTGTGCGATTTTACAAAACGATTAAAGACAGATATCTGACGTACAATATATGTGCATAATAGAAACACGACATTTCTATGTAATGACTGAAAAAGATTAAATCTTTTTATTTGGTTATATACCAATGAATCGCGAATTGTACAAAACTTAGTTCGTAACACAAGTGTATAATTAATATAATGTATGGCGTAAAAATAACTGACAGTTATTTAAATAATATGCACACTTTTAAAAATAAAAGATAAAATTACTGTGCAAAAACGGATAAAATGCCTTAAATAGCAAGTTCTTTGTTGTTTAATAATATAACTTTTTTGTTAAGAAGAAAATATTTATTTATTTGTTAACAGGTACGATAAATGCAAGTACCAAGTTATTACAAATAACCATACCGCATTGCAAATAAGTTTTTTGTGGTAAATTACACGCCACAAAACAATTAGCTTTTAGGTATTGTCACGAGAGATGGGTTTGCGTGCAACCGCGGCAAATAATTTCGTGAATTATGTAAAAAAAAAAAAATACAAGTGTTCAGGCTGTTGGGCTTTATTGTGAGTACATATTGTGCTTGTTGAACAATTTTCGTAAAAGAAAATTGTTGTTTCGTCTTATTTTATTAGACGTCCGACTATGTATCGTATTTACAACAGCCGTTGTCAAACTTTTGGATTCTATTTATTTTTCAGTAAATTAATTCATCATCGAGCAATAATTATTTTCGCTTACACGTGTACTAAGCCGAATGAAATCAATTGAACGACCGTATTTTACATATTTAAAATATATTTGGGTGTATTTCTTTAAAATCTATGAATCCACAGTAATATTTATCTAAAGTTGTCGTTAATTTATATAGTTCAAGATCGAAAGTATGTTAACAATTTATATGTTTTTACACACACATATATATGTAAATTAGTACATAATTAAACAAAGGTGTACACCAAGCAGTATGCATTTCTGATGACGCACTTAATTGTGCAAGGGATGCTCACTAAATTTCAGAAAAATCCTTATAAAGAAACCAAATGGAAGACGACGTATAGTTTGAATTTTATACGAAATTATGCGGCAGCAAGGGTTGTTTATTGAACACTGTGTTGATATATTTCAATATCGTAAAAATGGCGTTAGATATAATTATAAGTGTGATGTTTACGTATTGTCACAATGCGCTTGATACGAGTTGCTTCGTTGATTCAATTCGTGCGGATCGATAAAAATGTATCAAAATAATTGTTCAAAAATTATAAAGCTTCTTCTCTAGTACACAACAATTTGAGTAACAAACGGGTTAACTGGTACGACATGATAAACTATTACCTACGTACTGAGGGACAGACAAATTATTTTGATAAACTTTTTGTAGCAATTTATTCTATAATACGACCGTCGTCCGTTTAAAAAAAGCCATATACAGAGATTACCAGTTTTACAGTACACATAAAATACCTACGCATTTTATGCATGCGTGTATATATTATATATGTAGTGATACTTAATGTATAGCGGATATTATGCACTACCACATCGTGTAAGTGTACTTACAGAAATAGTGTTACATTATGTCGTAAGATGAGACGGTGACGCGTATGAAGCAATTTTTAACAGATTAACAAGAAAGTTGGAAGAACTCGAACTCCTCTTAAAAAATGTAAAATTTACGTGGTGATGACAGTCGAAAACAATCATGTCTTAGACATACGAATGAATATAATAAAAAAAAAAACAGACAGGAAAAAGACAGTTTGGTAACGGAAACAAACGGTTTTAAATATACTTTTCATATTACGCGTGCTAATTTTTTAAACAATATTTTACGAAAAAAGTAACTAATGGCCGGATTTAGGAGATTGAGGTAAACAGAAATTTAGTGGTATATTAAATTTTTGTATGCCACACTGGATAACGTTATACTATCACGAGACTCTTTCTTGCACGAATAAACACTTTAAAATGTCGAAATCTTTCACCATCTTATAACTTCAATGTTTTTCAAATAAACTATTTACGATCGTATATTAAGTTTGCTACGTCATACGAGGTATGTGTAAAATTAGCGTATACGTATAACTTATTCAATATAATTTTCTTAAAAAAAAAAATTGTTGATCAGTTTAGATTCAAATAATTCTGTATATACAATAAATTCATTTGAATCCACTTATTCATTGTGGGTTTTTAATCCACATAATTATTATTGATATAAATATATTATTCTTATTTCCGTTTGAAGTTGGTAGCATTTTAACCGTAATAATAGTTTGAGATAATCTAAGATAGAAAGGATCGCACACTTTTATCAAACTGTTTTCTCAATAAGGGATAATATAAGAATGGTGAAAATCATTGCTATTGTTTTCAGTTACCCTGCCTTAAGAAATGGCTTGACGATTCCCAAAGTTTGGCCATTTCCGGGGCGCTATCTGGTTCCGCCCCGGAACGGCGTTTTAAGAATAGTCTTTCCGTTAAATGACCCATACAGGGACAAATAACTAAAACAATGCGGTTGACAAGATAGCAGGGTTGGCCCAAATCAGAAAACTTGTTTTTGAAGAAGCGTGATATTGCACTCACTGCCTACACCGGAAAAACGTTGTCACAATTTCCTGATGGCGATTTAACATATTAAGTTAGTTGTTTTTTTTTTTACATTATCTAACGCTTAGAAGCCGATTCATGCTTTAATTTTTGGTATCTTCAGGCTATTCACGAACGATTTATGGATATCCAATGAGACAAAGTGAAATCATTCTAAAATAGCATAAATATCTTAGCATTATAAATTTTATATTTAAATAGCCAACACATGAAGTTAGATTGTGATGTTGGTTAATTGACATTTAATATAGTATTTCAGGAAAAAAGTTTTGGATTTCAAACGGATAATGCAAAAATAAAATAACGTGTAACGCATTTGACATCACGGTTATCATATTAGTACAGTAACAAAATTAATTATTGACGAAGATGCTCAAAATGTAACCGATATTAATTCGAAAAGTTTGGGAATAACCATTCCCTGTGTGCACTTTTGAAAACAATCGCGCGTATCGCTAAAATCTAATATGAATACTGAATTGAACACAACAATAGCAGAATGGTCAATTTGAGGGTCAGCAACTCGTCCGGTCTTCCTCGGAAGACCCTACGCTCCGTTGCGTAAAGGCGCATCAGACCAGAGAGCCACCTACGTCTTAATGGACAGGCAGTCGCAGTGCCACCCTACCTTGAAGATCCACTCCATCGATAAGCCACGAAATGCTTAAACTGTTCAAGGGGGAAGTCCATTAATTTAATATGAATGGATAGCGGAAGTGACGCTTGCTATTTCATTTATTTGGAAATCAAATAGCTCGTTTAGATATTGTTTAAAAATAAAACGGTGAATAAATAAATTTGTGTCCAAATATACATTGGATATAAATAAAACATATTATTTAGCCGCAATAAAAGAAATTGTTTTAAAATTTATATGAAATCATTATTTTATCTAATTCTTTTGATTATCTATTAGATTACTACTTGTACTATACAAATATTCTCAGATAAATAAGCACAGGATAATACAATTATTTTATAAAGCTATTTATTAATGAATAAATCAACCCAGAATATATGGATAAAAATAGATTTAACCAGGTAAATTTAATTATAATCGTTCTAATGAATAAATTCCGTCCACAGCTATTTGAATTTCTACTTTGTAAATGTCAATTCAATTAGTTGACTGAGTTAATTTATAAACCTCGATTTAAAATATTAAATTAACAAAGTTGTCTTTTCACACAGGCTTATAGTAAGTACCTGAAAGTCCCAAGTTCCCAAGTTAGGAGGCAGTCACAAATTTTGTCGCATATATGCGGAAGTTTCGCGTGTGCAGCAAGTATAAGTCGAGTAAGTATATTCAATGCAGGGGGGTTCCCAGCAGAAGGGAAATATTTATGCAGTTAACCTAAGCCAAGTGGTTTGCCGAAATAATGAAGTAAGAAAATGTAGCAGATGCTGTTGCACTATAGGGTAGGCGTACACAGCCATTGTTGCACTAAAAGTGCATAAAACTTGAGTAATAATAACCGGCGCTCCCCTTTTAATAACAAAGTTACCGTCGCAACGCCGCTAGTTGGTACGTGCGTGTATTCTGAAATAATGCGAATGAAACATACGGAAAAGTTCGCGATAAACGTCGCTGAAGTCATAAAACCATGTATGTATACGTATGGTAAAACAACCCCATTTAAAGTCAATTTGATCAGGTTAACAATATCGTTATTAGGAATCTATGAACGTCTAGCTGATTATGCTGGTAGTCAAATCATGTGTCAGATCGTCGAATAATATACTCCAAATGAATGCAAGTGGCTGTATTTATTACGTTAGTATGACATTGAGTTCAGTATACACATAATATGTATATTATACATTCATACATGTACACTGCTTGTTCAAGAATTTTCGATAGTTTAATTACCAATCATACTTAGGTTAATATTTACGGTAATTATAATTATTTTTTATATGTATTTAAAATTATCATTCTTCTTTCAATATTATTAACTTAGCATACAACCATTTTTTCATTATTTTAACTATCAATATTATATTATAGTGCCATATATAAAATATGATACAATATGTATAAACAGAAAATCGATTAATTATATTGGAATAGGGATGTAAATAGATTTGACTTGGAATTTGACAAGACAGTTTCTTAAAACTTAAGCTCCGATGTGTAGATGAAGAACCAAGTGCAGTTGAAGAAAAATGGCTCTGAAAACGGGGAATAACGAGATGAGATGAGAAAATATGGATGAGCATTCATCTAACAGTGATTGTATAGGTATAACTCTTTTTGAGTAAAATTATGAATAGGAACAGCTGTCAAAGTTATAAAAAATATTATTTTATGTAAATACTGTAAGCAAAATAATAAATAAATATTTATTGTTTATTTTCGTGATTGAACATTTTACGATGAACGTAATAGTGATATCACCATGTATTTATCTGTTAATAAAAAATAATAAAACATCGACAGTCGACTGTTAACGGTGTATTTGCATGTTGGGTGTATTGTGTCGAGACAGGCAGGCATGACATCGCTACAGCGGGCCGAGCAGATTGTATCGTGCGCGAAAAATAATATCGCGAAACCTGCTTGCGCGGAAACGGAAGGGAAAGTTGCAAGCGTTAAAGGGAAACGTATTTATGACATTACTTTATAGTGAGAACGGAAAAGCGTATAAAACATATGGCGACACTGAGAATGGTGGAATACACTTTTACAAGAATTTTGATATCGACGACAATAATGGCTGATGTATTGTTTTCATGGCTTTCTAAATGTGTCTATCTTCATATATACAAATCTTTACAAGTAAACTTATCTTTGAGTAAGCTAATGATGAAGAAGAAAACGTTATATTTCATTAAATTCTGCCATTTTAGTGATAAAATTATTTATATTTAAATCAAGGTAAATTATAGCCATGAAATTTAAAGCATATCCAACCGATGCAAATGAATCCTAATGGTATTTACTTTTTAATCGATACTCATAACAAACCAGAATATTGGTAAATTATATGATTCTTATTTCAGATATACTTTTAAGCGCTGCGCGGTTACTTGGTTTTAATAATACATGTTTATGTATTAATATATAAAGATTTTAATTTTAATTTCTTCCGAGATTTTAATTATGACTTATATTTATTATATTAAAATCTGTTTTAAATTTAATCACAGAAATGTCAGGGTTGCAAAAACGGACCGGGAATAAAGTTTCGAGACGCGGTGTCAGAGTTGAGAATGTACAAAATAATATTATTTTATATGAAGTTCGCCACTCCACGACATGAATATTTAAGGGACCGGAAAGATGGCAGTCAAAATCGAATAAGTTTTTCCAAAGAGCTATTTATATGCAAACTATTGTTAGAAACATGAAATAGCGCATGTAAATGAGACGATATTCATAAAAGAACTGTTATTCCACAGTTTTAAATGATGGAGTATTCGAAAGAAATTATGGAAATTCAACAAACTCCGTAAAGATTTTTGTGGTAGAAGCGAAGCTAACGACGTATTTGAAACTAGCTTTCACAATAGAACACGAAAAATAATTTGAATACTAGAGAAAAAATGTATGAAGTTCTTGATACATTTACAATGAAATCAGAATGAAATGTAAAAAATAAATAAAAAAACGACTAAATATTAAATTTAAAAAAAAGCTTTCAGTAGCTATAAGCAAATACCAAATATTCTTAGTCGATCACTTATTCTGTAATATGAAACTGCAAAGAACAGGGTGCATAAATTATTAATTACTGTAAAACAGCCATGAAACGATGTGGTATTTTTTGGTAAACCTGAAAAAACGAATGCGAACCGATTTCTGATTTCGTTTTACATACATCTGTATTACAGGCAATATATAAATGAACGATCTAAAACTATACAACAATAATTATTGCGTTTATATATAATTGATTTTTTAAAATATACGTCCACTCTACATAAAACAGTCATCGATTATAGGGTTTGTACTGACTGATAAATGATGTTCCGTTGCAATACAATTTTATCTGTTACGAAGACGTACGAGTGGCAATAACTTAGCTTCCAAAATATATAATAAAAGCAATATATAAATATATAAGACTTACTGACTCTTTTTCTCTCATTATTTTGAGACGTGGTAAAATAGTGAGAAAGTAATCTTATCTTACATAGAGGTATGTACACGGTTAGGATTATAAAGAGTTTTAGTAGCCTGTGTCTTAAAACATGGGACTATTGTTAATAGAACATTACCGCGACAGGTGGGAAGCGTAGTACGAAATTATATATTATATATAAATTTCGGTTATTTTTTACCTGTCCAACAAATAAACAAAATTCTGCCTACATATAATATAGTTAAAGACGTGTTCCCACGATTATGTCGCATTTTATGCTCATAGTGCTTAACACCTGTTTTATGGCTTGTGCATTAAAAGGTTTATACATGGTAAATAGATCAATTTTACACCATTAACTAAGCCTTAATCTCTGCGTGAAAATCGGTTTAGAGAATATCTTGGAATGGTCGCACTATGAATTTCAGACTTCTGGTTGCAACTGTGTACACAAATTATATTTTTCGACTTCGTATAAATGACATACAAATATCTATTTTGTGTCTCTGATAACTATGTAAAACAGAGGCAATGCAATGCCAGCGTTAATAATAACATATAATATTGCAGGGAAATTATTTTGGATGTCGAAATTATCGTAATTACCGTGAGTTAGAAATATTATAATAATGGATATTAATAGAAATGAATTGTTTTTTTTTATTGTATACGTATGCGAAGACTTTGAGTAGTTTTTTTATTCATATATTTGTTATACAGGAGAAAGTTTCGATGACGTACGTCATTAAAATCAATAAAATTGAAATATGTTAGGTAAAATATCATGGAATAGTACATTTTCACTAATATATTTATTCACACTATATATAATTATTATTTCTATGATCGAATACCGAATATATATGTTTTCATGAGCAAGGTTGTTAGTTTTACTTAGGACATACACAGAATTTCTTGGGTTTTTGGATAATAAAAGATTTATTTATAAATGTTACAATATCTCGGCCTTTTCAGGTCGACTTGTTTCAATACTTGTCTTTTTTGTTGTATTTCTAAAAATAAATACCATTCCTACTGTTACTCGGAGTGAAAACAAGGTAATGAAAAATGCACGAGGGTTTTTTGCGTCAATCTTAGAATTCTCGCTTTTGTGTATTGATTTCAAGGAATAAATAAGAACGAATAGTCAGCATCCCTTTATAATATTAGGTAAGGTATGAATAAGTAACCCAATGGAACGTGTGTCTTTGAAAAGGTGAGTTTTACTGCCAGGAGCAGGTATGCAGGTAGGCTGTTGTCCCACGGTGTGACGTCGGGCAAAGGAACCTGGACCCAGGATTAGCTGCAGCGAAATTGGATTGTAACTGTCACGTCGTCCCTTTGTTACATCCACTGCCTGCCTACTCAGTGGCTTTCTTAATGCTAAATGAAATTATTTAGCCTAAATAAAATGAATATTAATTTACTGAATAAAATGTATTATTACTCGTGGTTATGTCCGTATAATAAGCGTGCTACTACACTTGTATTCATTTTTTAATTTATTCACTTGAAAAAAATGTGGCATATTGCATAGTATGGATCTGCAATTATTTCTTAAATCATTATCAAGACATTATATATTATATGTAAATATTTGGGCTGGCGCAAAAGTCGCTGTTTTCGATTTAACATGTGTTAATAACGTTGACAACGTAAATATCAAACAGTATAATATATTGAGTTTTTAGGAGAAGGAGGTCGAATTAAGTCTCTCTTGTAAATTGTAACTGTAAATAATAGTAAATTTATGGTATTGTTAATAAAGATTTATATGCTGATTACAATCAACTATAGCGAAAAAGACAAATATGGAGCGGTTTGTTTCTTACGATTTCAAGATAGATTTATCGTATTGAATTTAATTGAATATCAATAATGCTTAGATATATTCAAACTCTATAATGAATTATAACATATTCATTGTTTGCTTTTTTCTTAAAATAGTCAAATGAATTTAAATATTGCTTGGGTACTCCACTGCAAAGAAAACAGTTTCGTCTTCGAATCAAGGTTGACAAAGTGTAGGTATTTTGAGATTTACCTGCCGTGTTTTGAGAAACGAGATAAAGATGTCCAGTGATAATAAATCAATGCCATTTTAAAAAGTGTATCACTAAAAAAAACCAAAATAAATAACAAGCTTTAAAAAGAAAGGTACAAAATAAATTCGAGTTAGTAACTAAAGAATCCTAAGAAATAAAACAAATCAACAATTCCTTATAAACAACAAAAAAAACACCAAAATCTACGTATAAGTTGGTAGTTTTCAGTAAGTTATATTTCAATATGAAACTGTGGGTTTAGAAGCAAATTTATACAGAGGTATTAATAAAGAAAAAAATCTTTGCAGAAAACCATGTTGATACGTTATTATTATTATAAGTATGCCGGGAGTATCTTTCGGCTTTGATGTTTGTAATCGAAATTTACAAAAAAAGAATTTTCTTACCTTACGTACTAAGGTTATATTTTTAATTCGGTATCTGTATTATTTCGTCTTCATTTAAAACATCGATCATCAGAATGCAATAGACGTTTTATAACTGACATAAGTCACATCAGGCACACGCAGCTTACTAGCTTCGAGCCCACATAATCGAATCCAATTCAGAAATAGAAAAACTATTAATCAAACATGGGCACTAGATACATTCAATCGATTTCATCTCGTTCACATTGAAATAGTTAGAAGGCGGACGTTGGGATAAAAAGTTTGATTTCGTCATGGTATCACTTCCAAGTTAGTCAGACGGATGATTGATGGTTGTAAGTTGCAGGAAACTCAAAGGTTGAGTCTAGGCACCATTGGTGTCACAAATTTTGTTATATCAGTACTTATGTTATAGTAGATTAAAACTATGATACAAAAAAATGTTTGGATCGTTGGAACTTGATTTCAAATCGAGATAAAACATTTCAAATATCCACTTCGATTAAAATTGTTTCGTATTTTTGTCAGTCAGATCAATACATCGTTATCGGACATATGTGATGAATTTTAAATGTTAAAAAGAGTTATGAATGAAATACTTTTATAATTAGTGCCAAATTATTTATCAACATAATAATTTTTAATTCACGTACATTAAAATATGATCAAGGTATCAAGCATATTTTGATAATAATGGTATACCACAAAATACAATATAGCAACAGGTTATGATAATACATAAGTCAAGAAAACATGTGTGCAATATGTTGTTTCGATATTACTCATTTTAAAACAGAATGATTCAAAAAAGCTCATTTGCACATTGATTCATAGGTATTAAAAAGCGAACACGCCACTGTGATTCAAGCAACGTATGACTCATACCAATCTAAACTCACCGATGTCTAGTAATAATAATTGATCTTAGTAAAACAAAGAAATTGCGTCGGCGGGTGATCCAGTTGCTGCATATAAAAATGATTCAGTTGCCCTTTGCCTATATCGGAAAGATGGATTGTATCAATCAAACTAAAAGGCCAGCGTATCGAAACCTCTTAAACAATGTAAGGATAATAATTAATGGCATAAGCAAACCAAGGATAATGATACGTTGCACACAATATTGAATAAGTCACGTATTAGGAATTAATGTTAGCCGATGTGAACATTAATTATAATGAATACATACGCAGATACATACAGAAATATATATGTAATGCACTACCTTAATAAAATATAAAATAACGATTTTCTATCGGTATATTGTATTTGTTAATGTTGATCAGTTAGAGACAAATGAATTAATCAAACAAATAAATCAACGTCATTTCGGCGAAGCATTTTATTTTAATTTTCGTTAAGGTTTGGGAACTATTAAATAATTAGATTGCATTGGTGCCCAAGTGATTTGTATTTATAGCAATGAAAAACATTAACGAAGAACTTATTGTTTCACTACAGAAGCAACAATAAGCGAATAAAATTATTTCAATAAATATTGAATGGGTAACCTATACATATTTATAAATATTTATTTTATACCATGTTTGCCCCCAAAGTGGAGCATATGGATCTCCGCAATGCGAAGACGAATTGACAGATTATTT
>JAGVSQ010000106.1:0-17827 GCA_022683975.1 Rhyacophila evoluta
TAACAGTGATCTCACATATGGAAGTTTACCAGTTTTAAATAATTTAGAATTTTAATAGTGAATAGTTGCAAGATATGGAAAAAATGGCGTAAAGAAGAACTACAACACCAATAGACAAATATATTTTGTACACTAAGCTATTGTATTCAGCTGAAATAAATTCTCCCTCTCTTCTCCCCTGATACGTAATGAAATCATTCAAATGCGTGATTGACGCCGCCCAAAACAACATACCAACGTTATCCAATAGATGTAATACAACATAACCATTTCTGTTGACATTGATCAATGCATTTATTTCATATTTACAACATCTAAATTACAGTAGTAATGGTAAATATATGAAATATAAAGACCTTGCAATTGAAATATTTAAAAAAATATATGTATGATAAAATATAAGTACTGGTCACTATCTAGTTATCAGAGGGTAAAACAGAGTTAAGATAATTAGAGAAAAGGATAATAAATAAGTCTTCATTATACAGTGATAATATTTCAGGACGTAATTGATAACAATAGCCAATACCCGATTAGACAGATATAAGTTTAGTTTATGATAATGTATTCTACATGTATATACTATAGTAAGAGTCGTCAAACTGTTGCCTGCATGCTACCGATAGCTAGCGGCAGTATTTTTGTATTTCACACAAGAAATATCTTAAATATATTTAGCTCTCAACTCTTAAAATTGGATTCTGAAATCGGGTGTCAAAATCTACGTGGAACTTGTAACGATGCATTTATCATTGCAATAGTAAGTTGGTAGGAATGACTGAAGTACTCAATATTTTTTTTAGCGTGGAACAGACCATATGCTATTTTAACGTTATTTATGTGATACCAATTTTGCTACCAGTTTTTTATTAGTTTTGCACGATGAGCTTAATTTTAAATTTACTTATATATAAATTTGTCATGTAGATAAATGACCATCTAATTTTTTTGTTATGTTTATATACCATAAATGCAAATTTACATATTTTTGTCACTTGAAAGAATAATGTTAATATATTTATGTATAAATAGCTCACTAAAAGTTAAAAATTTGGGTAAAAATCTGATATTTATTAAGATTAAAAGATTTAAATTCATAAATACTATATGGTGCCTGAGTAGATTATACTACGAGTTGCGTCTTCTAAAATGTGTTATAACTATTTTATTGCTCCTACAAAATAAAACGAAGGTAAATAACTTAAATAAGATAAGATTAAAGAAGGATCAAGAATTATTTAATAACAATATCCGCGTTCAAATAGAATTCATGAATAAGCACAATCCAGAAAATTCTTTAACGTATTATATTTTTATATTCTGTGAATCAAATCTGTTTCGTGTTCAAATACAATATGTAAGCTTTACTTAAGTTTATATTAAAATGGAAAAACAATAAAAAATAGGACACACTACTATTGGATTTTTTATAATGTAATTGAATATCAATTTCTCACGAATCGTATTGGTAAATAACGCAAAGACTATTGTTTATTGTATAATGTCACAAATTAAAAAAAAAAAAATATTTATTATATCCAAAGCAAAAATAAAACTTGAACGTAGAGTTAATTCAAATGGATTTATCCCAACGTGAATACTTTCATATAATGTGATTGATATTCTGCATTTTCATTTATAAAGACATGTCTGATTTTTTAAGCAAGTCGATGCAGTTGAAAGATAAAAATACATTTATCAAAACTTATAAATTCAACGTCTAATAAGACTTCAAACAACTTAATCTGTTGCCGTCGCTAGAAAAACGGTTGATGGATGTTTTTACCGTGAATTAATTAGAAAATGATTGAAATATTCCATTAAGGGTTAGAATTACAATAAAAAATCAGTTTATATAACACATCAGAAGAAAAAAAAGATTGTTGTTTTTATAATTAAAAGATGTGGGTATTAAGAGATTTTTGCTAAAAGAAAATTACTATGAAATTTTTCTCATTTTAAATGCTTTATCACGTTTTTAAAGTATTTTTAGACATTTCAATTGATATATTGATACGTTTTAATTGATACACTTTAAATGATTGAATGGAAGATATTTGTATTGTTACAAACAATTGTCCCTTTCAAGCCGTAATTTGATTTGTAATTAATTGCGTTTCATAATCATTTTAATTCATTTCATCAGTTTAATTTATTAAAATATTTCTTTTCTTATTAACAATAAATTATCCGCCATGTGAACTTTTAATCTTTTAAGCTATTAATAAAAATAATTTTCCGGTGGAAAATCAAAATTAAACCTTACAAAGCTTTCATCAGTTCCATTTTGACCTTTGGTTCAAAGTATTGGATTTCGGAAAGAACACTGAATATATTTGAAAGGAACGTTGAGTAAGAAAACAAGCGGCAGTGATCCAAAGTGGAGTATAGTGCTCATGATATACAATACTCCTGCTCATTTTTTTTTATTTTCTATATATTTTGTAACACCTGTCTTATTATCTTGAGGAAATATTCATTTCAAATAAACAAATGTATTTTTTTCTCTCAAGTAGACGTTATTTATTATATATTGTAAAATTTCTATATATGCATTCAGTACGCAGTTCAATATTAATCGGTCTATTGTAATGATGAAATCATATTGGACTTTTTTAATAAAATTAAGAGCATAATAATTTATCTGGAGAACTTTTGACGATAAAATGAATGTGTGAACGATTAAATTAATTTTTCTAGGAATATCGCAATACTTACAGTTATAATTTGGAATATGTTTTCCACCAAACGTAAACTCACATTTTTTCACCACAATGCCACTCAAAAGGGCTGCATGTTTTCCACTAAACACCATTTGTAAATTGCCTATTAGCATGTATTTTATTGTATAAAATTATACAAATTTTCTTTTTTATTACCAACTTTCACGTACACTCTTTTGAATTAAATAATGAACACCTTAAAATACACATTAGTACATACCTTTATTATAATTAAACTAATTAAATATATTAATTTAACCACTATGACACTATATTTGAATTAAGTTTAAATATAGGTTTATCTTATTTTTATTAAAATTGCATTGTTTTATTTATTTCTAAATTAGTGTAAATTATTTGTAGTGAAATAAAACGTACTGTCACATTTTGAAAAAAGTACTCGATGGTTTTTTGTAAATTAAATTTCGAAAAAAATATGTTTTGTCGATGAAGTAACTTTTAATCACATTGTTCCATTAAAACAGCCGAAAAACGTTAAAACTGAAGCAACAAAGAACTTTAAAAGTTTCCGAAATCGCGCCAAAAATAGGTGCGTTAAGTGTTCTGGGCTTAAACATTGGCCGACACTTTGCAGGTGTACTCGAGAACCGTCAAAACAAACCCAAAGTGCCGTTGTTTATTTTTTCATTGCAATATTTCAGGATTCAGAAGCGACGCCACTTTTCATGGGGCGTTGCGAGCGCCGCGTGTTTATACGCAGAAGTACCGAGACAAACTAAGCCAAATATAGCTAACAACCCCAAGCGAGGGGATGCAAACTGTATATACTCGCCGCGGTATTGGAAGACCGCTCACGGCGAAAATCTCGCACTTGGAAAATGATAATCTATAACGGGTTGGACGATCATTTATCATCTAAATAAATGAGTAATTATATGTTTTAATATTTCAGGTATCAAAAAAGATGCTGTGTAATTTAGTTACGTATGTAAACACTAGACTTATATGTAGCCATATTTTCTTTTAATCAAGATACAATTTTATAAATTTTTACTGCACTAACGAACAATTTTTAATAATACATTTATTTAAATATTTTTTTAGATGCAACTATTGATTTATAAAGCATTTAGCGTGTTTCCGATGTTAGAGCATTCAGATCTCAATAGTGTGAAGATGATCATTCCAGTCAAGTATTAACAAAACTTATTTTTACGGTTATTTTTTTAATAATTGGCTGTCAGCTAATTGTTAAGCTCATTGCACACCCATCCCTGCAATCTAGATTTTCTAAATTCAGAAGCTATGGAAATTGAGCCCGCAATCTCTGGCTCAAAAGCGCGTCACTTACCTCTCGGCTACCGTTAATTCAAGCTTCGTTAAAAATTAGTGAGTACAATATATAAATATGTCTAAATATTGCAAATGTATTACATCAATAATATGGCTTGAGTTTAATTTGAGATTTGAAATATTGGTTTTGTTTAACGTAATATTATATATTCAATTTATGATAATATTGCCAACATATATATTTTTGAAAAATGTTCAATAAATTAAATTGCAGAGCTTAACACAATAATATTTTTGGAAATATAAATATGTTTTTTATCAATTTACAATAAAGCCTTGGGGTATTTTAATCATCATTGAAAAGCTAAGTACGATAGTAAATTATTGTTACCGCTGTATTCTAAATATAATAGAATTGTATATTAGCGGCGGTGGCAATTAAATTTATTGAAATGATATTATAGAAAATATTGTATCGCTTATTTATAGAAAAAAATATTGATGTATAGGATGACTATTATATATGACTACCCTGTAGCCTAACGTTTGGCGTGTGCATTTTAGATCCGGGGAAATCGATTTTGATTCCCACATTTCGTAGATTTAAAAAAAAAATAGAAGTTTAAATGCGTATTGCGTTCAACAATTGCTTGATAATCAACAATTTTTACACGTGCTTTTTATTCAAATATTATTTACTTATAAAATTAATTGTTTATTATTAAATTAAATTAATTTGAAATTTTCTTAACATTATCGGTGATTGTAAAAACACATACATAATTTTTTTGGAAATTCATTAAAAACATGCCTTCAATCTTTCTTCAACTATAAAAAACATTTTTTGGGTTAGACCTTATAAGGTTTTTTACTGGAAAAAAATTGGTACTTTAATTGCGTTCAATATAAACAATACATTTGTAAACAACTATTCAACAACAATAACGAAGGTATAATTTTAATTTTTTACAACTATTTAGAGACTTTTTTCTATTACAAAAAATATAATATTTGTCTTATACCTATATCATTATCTTGAAATAAAGATACCTTTTTTAAGAAAGCTTTTTCAATTTATGTCACGCTTATAAGCACTCGTATGTAAATGGATAAATGTTAAATATTTTAAATAAATATGAAGTATCAAGGGCGTTAAAATTTCGTCGTACTACGTATTATTTATTTCATATAATGGTAGATACAGAGAAGAAAAAGCATTAAAATATTTTAATATTTTTTTAAAAGCTGAATTATTTTTTGTCCCTGTTGAATATAATATGATATCAGAATGAAGGTTTTTAGCTTGTTAACGCATACAAGTACAAAAGCTTTCTCCGTCTCTGTTTTCCGCAACAATCGACGCTTGTTTCTTATCTGAGAGAGCTTTCTTGATAGCTTTAACCCATATTTGACAAGATCCTGATATGAAATCAACTTAACGGCAACGATTCGATGAAGTTTAAATGCTTTCTGCGGAAATCAAGTTTTGTCAGAGAAAAACGTTTTTATATTGCCTCATTCTTAACGATATCCAATTTATGTGAATGATTGCAAAAACTCCTTTCCTTTTAAAATATACATTATATGTGTATACAAGTTTGTCTTTCAATAATATTTTATCAAATAACTAATAATATCAGTTTATCAATAAAAAATAATAAAAATGACATCTTTTAATAGTTACTAAGTACTTGGGGTATTTTCTGAACATCTCTTCTAAAAATATTACGTTAAACTGTTTGATATGTTGTTCAAGAGACTTAAAGCACACAGAAAATTGATCTAGATACGTCGAATTTTGATGGTAACGAGAGGAACAGTAATTTGCCAAACAATTGACACAGGTAAAACTTGTTAAACAGTTATTATATTTCTTTTGGTCATGCAGAATAAAATCATAAATACATACTAGAACGAGAAGAATTAATCAACACAGTTCAACCAGTACACCACAAAACAATTGAACCTGGTTCCTAGAAGAGCAAATTTATTTGTTTTCAAAATATTTACGCCGTCAGATGGTGAGTGTATACACAATTGCTTGACCAAATAAGACTCTTGGATTAAATATTTATTTTTCATTAAACGTATTTTTAGCTTCAAAACTAGAAATTAAAACATCCGAATTCACCGAGTCAAAGGACGGGACGGTGAGCACACTAACTTAGTAGCACGTCTTAGAGAATCGTTTGACGTATATAATTATTGTGTCATATCAACAAATTGTATTAAAATTATAATAGGCGTATGTGTAAAATTGTTTCGATAATATATTTAGTTGAGTTTGAAATCGGGATAGAAACTTACGTTAAAAATAATTAAAAGATTTATCAACATTTCATTAAAAGGTACAGTACTAAAATTTTGATGAACTAGATAATAAATAGTAAATCGAATAGTGAAGTATATGTTACGTGGCAAGAAGTTTTATTTAAAAGCTCTTAAAAGTTTAAGTCTTTGCTTAGTTAAAGGTCAGCAATAAAATAACGAATCAATTATACTAAAGCGGTTGGTTTCTAACCCGTAACCAACGATCAGATCCACGAACACGTGAAAAAGCAACACGTAATTAAATCCCAATCGTGCAGGTTAAGGCATAGTTCTTCTGATCATCTAAGCGTGGGCGGAATAATAATTTAATAGAAACATAATGTTTTTGATTTTGTTTCGTCTTTGATAAGATAAGGATTTGTTTTTATCATTTCATTTACAAAATTACCACTCTAAAGTAAAGTTTCACGAAATCTGTCTGTCAACCAATTGCCAAAATTATTTTGTTTTAATTCTTACGTATATGGATATTTATCAATTCCTGCAGCTATATCATTCAAGCCCATAACCCTCAACTCCAAAAATAATATGTGATTATATTAAATTTACACTTAATTAAATTGATTGAATGAGCGTGAAGTCAGAAATATTACAAAATATTGTTGATACAAAATTATTTATCCATTAGATGAAAAAAATCTTTAAAAGTCAAAAAATGTGGATGTGTGATGAGATAATTCTAAAAGGTTTCGATATAAAACCGCTCTCTATAAATTTAGTGCCAAACTTTTTAATATTAAAATTATTAAATATACCCAATTAATATTGATAACGGATTACGCCCTCATAAAATGGATGGCTTATATTGGTAAATATAAATAGATTATTATCTTTAGTAATGTTACTAATAAATTAAAATAAATTTATTGTGAATAATTCATAAGAAGAGTTATTTGTATGCTAATAAAATATCAATTTTACTGTAATATGTTTCATAAAACCGTTTATAAATTATAATTAATTAATGAAATTATAAAAATATGTACATTTCACCTCCAGTACCAGAGATGTTAGCATGCGCACTTTATAACCGGGGATTGTGAGTTTTATTCCCATAGCTGTTGGATTTAAAATATTTTATGTTGTAGAACTGAATGACTAATTGGCTGACAATTAAGTATTTTGAAAAAAAATGCCAAAAGTTTTTATATTGCGAAGATCCATGTACTCGCTGGAGTTAACGAATATTTTATCATTTATATTTCAAATTGTTTAACTGTCTTTTTGTAAATATAAATACTGTTTTTTGATTGGAATGTATTGGGTTAAAGTCTAAAAAAGAACGTAACAGATTAAAAGCAATCAATATAATGACGGTCTCATTTTGACACCTGCTCTTGTGCTCTAGATTCGGTAGAACCGCGCAAAGACAAAAGCAAGCGCTGACAACCAGGCACGACGAAAGAAGGCTTTTGTCCCGCGAAGGTGACACTTCCGCCGGAAGGTCGTGATGCAGGAGGCTTTCGTCGGCCGGAAGCTAGAAGCTTCGCAGAGCTTTGCGCGTTGGCGCTACTACTTTTTTATCAGACAGCCTCGTTTGTTAAAATACTTTATTGTGTTTTATCTACATTAGCTTTACGAGTAAAAGTGAGAACTTTTATTTTTTAAACTCTCTTGAAGTGAAAATTTGTCGCTTCAAATCGTGTTGTAAGTTGATCGTTCACAATTTTAAATGATTTAAACTTTTACTTCAAATATTCGTTTAAAAATATATGGTTTACTTAATATTATCATATTAAACTATATTTTGCATGGATATATAAATATTTATACCATGGTCTTTCAAACTCTATTTTTTTGTAGTAATTCTTGGTATTTTTTTCAATATCATGGTGAAAAACTTCATCATATTAATTTAATAAAACATATTAAACATAAAACTATGAATTAATATTGAAGCTCAGTGGAAGCATGTGTGCGTTTCAAATTGCTAAGAACCAGAGATCGCGGATACAAATCTATTTTCCAGTATTCCAATAGTAGAATAATTCATAATACAACTAACTAGTAGACGTTTATGGTAAAAAAAATTGATAAAATATATTTGTTTCTATAATCTATCTTGGAAGATCTGTTTTTTTTGTAAATATATGTATGTCTCAATTAAGGTATAGAACTGCTAGCAATCGTGCTAAAGTTTATTTTTACAACCAGTTGGACAAGTTTGTTTCAATTATTATTTTTTACACAAATAGTTTAAAAATAAATTTAATTATTATTATTAATTTGTTATTCATATAAAAAACTTAACTAAACTAAACTTTGACAAAAAGTTTATCGGGTTATTAAGTTTATGTGGTTATTTAATATATTAATCATACTGATCTCATTAGCCGAATTAGACATATTTTATAGAAAGCCTTATATCATTTGATAGATTAAGTTACTGTAATTAAATACCCATTAGTGGAATATTTCATACATACTTTGATAATGACGATATTTGCATACTCATAAGGTTATATATTTTATTTTTGATTTGACAAATTTGATATTCGTACTTATTATTTGCAATTTTTCTTTCTTATCAAGATATGCTTTTCTTTTGAATCCTTATTGAGAAAACGAAAGAATTCAAGTGATATGACATGAATATCTTGTCAGGTAAACATTGAGAGTTGAAATTGGAAATCGGTTTTCCATTTTTTTATTAAATCCTTTTTCAAAATTCACTTCTTGTAATGAAACTTACTATAAATTTATTTTATTTGTACGTTATTTTTTTGATTTTTTAAATCTTATAACTATTTAAAAGTATAGAGTACCAAACGAATCATTATTATTTATGATCTAATTTTTGTTCGATATCTTCTGGTACAGACAGAGGCAATGTGTATGAATATATAAGATCCCATAATGTTTTAAACCATACAGTGATCACATAAAGCGCTCACTTTACTTCAAATATACCGAAATATTACCGGGTGTATGGTCAAGCATGCGTAAAAATCCGAAAATGTCACTGGATGCCCATTGGGTTAAGGAATTGTCTGATAAGCAATTCTCGTGAAAAGTAATCTATTAAGACATGTATTTATATTGTGTTCCATATGTTCCATTTTTGACGAAGAAGTTTTCTCACTTTGAAGATTCATATGCTTCACTTTCGGAGCGAACATGGTTGAATGTATAAATCAAGAGATAAATATCATGGAAAATCTTTATAATTATAATTCATCGAGATTAATCAATTATTGTATAATATTTTATGTGTCGATTCTCTCAAAACACGATTAATTTTGTTTCATTGTATCACAGTGATAAATATTATATCATTATGAAAGTATTTCTCCGGTGATTTTTCTAACCAATGATGTGAATAATATGAAATACCGCCACGTTTCAACCAAAGACTATATAACCATGAATCACAAAGTAAATATAGTTTTTTGTTTCGGATTGTCAATGTTTTTTTTTATGTGCGTAGTTAATCAAGAATGAAATATTTTCCTCTTTTTAACGTTGGCCGTTTTTGTCCTGGCCTTAAGAAAGACTGATTGATTGGTCGTAATGAACTTTCCCTGGTACAGGCAGCATAGCGATACGTCTTACTTAAAGCTTTTGTGACTTTGGTGTTTTTTCTCTTCGCCAAAATGACCAACATGTCGTGGTTTCGCTAATTTTATTTGAATTTGTGGATATTTGCTTGACTATTGTTTTTGAAATTACTTAATAAACATATTGAATAATCAGGTAAAGCGATCCTCTATTCGCTTCAATCGTGTTAACAATATTATAAATTCTAGACCATTTTCTATTCATTATTTTACTACTGCACTGACTTAATATATTTTTAAGCACAAACAACGAATAGCTCAAAAAATAAACGAACGCAGTTATTTTGATACACATGAGAAAAAAAAGTAGAATTACGTACATCGAGAATTACATTGATGCTTTTTTTCAATATCAAATTATTTTAAAATGAATATATGAACGATTTTTCTGTCCATAAAAGCTATATTCTTTTCTATCAAAAAATATCAAACCATATGCTCTTGCATTATACCGCTAGATCTAATTTATAATATTATGAAACCTGGAGAGCAAAAATATTAAATAACGTGGTGATACGACATGCATGTACTTGTATTCTGCTCAAAATAGCTGGTACTATATTTAACTTCTCTCAGATATTTCAATAATATATCGAAAATATTCATATAACAAAATAAAAAATAAATAATTGTAAAAACAATAGAATCAATATCAGTTTTGCCAAGAAAATATCAGAAATACAACTGGTGAAAGTTACTGGTGTGTATTTGTGACATTGGTAAGAAAACGGCTTATTGTAAACGCTCTACATCAGCTTAAGAAATAACTGAGTAAGCGATATTGTTTCTTTCAACAAAAACGTCGTGACATAACAATTTTCTATCGTATTTTTAACGGTTTATCTTTATATAATGGTTGAATTATAGTTTAGCAGAATAGTAAGCATTATTGATGATTTTAGGGTTGTTGCACCGTTAACAAGACTGAGTGTATTATATTATTTGGCTATAACGAAAATTATGATGCTCAACGAATTAAAAAATAATTAACAGCCAGCGTTCGTAAAAATATAAGCTCCAACAAAACTGTTTTTTACTATTTGAAATTTAAAAATCAATATGGCATTAGTTTTAAAAATTTATTAATGGCGGCTGTGTGTAAGATAATTAAGAAAAAAATATATGTTAAGGAGTAATATGTATAGCACACTCTAGTGCACGCCAACCAAGGTCTTAAGAAGCTGCTCCTAAGACACTTCTGACACATATGAAGAGCACCTCACGTTCGTTACGCTACGGTATACGCCCGCATGACGGGTATGGAGACGTGGCCGGTGGTAGAGGGAAAAGCAAGTATCAATAAAATAACATTTACATCACAATAAAAAAAAGTTTTTGAACTTCGTGATTCTACTATTAATTTAAACAAAAATTCCATCAAGTTTTTAGTCGCTATTATTTAATTTTAACTATCTTGTTGAGAAAAGGAAACCGTATTAAAATGTAAATATATACAAAACTCCTGTGCACTTCAAATAGTAGTTAAAGTAATATAGTTGATGTCGATTCGATTTGTAAATGGACAGAAATGTTTTGATTTGGATTTATTTACAAAAATACTTTATTACAAAGTTGTGTGGATAAAAGACGTACTGTTGCTTATTATTTTATATGGTGTTAAAAAATAAATCTTAAATAAAATAATGGAATAAAAGAAACGTGTTATGTTTTGATAATGTTCAAATTAAATATGCAATAAGCCGCAATATAATCTTGAAAAGACAAAATTCTAAACAAGCACAGCGATGTGATGTAAGCCACGTGAATTGTGATAAATGATCCATTTAAATTAAAAGTCTTTTCATTGGCTGAAAGTAAAATTTTAATATCATATTATTTAGAAACGTCTTTTGTGGCAATAATTCACCCAGGTCTTAATTTATTTTTTAATTTTAACTGGAAGGGGGAGAGAATTGGAGTAGTTCCAATTTGCATTGAAAATGGCATTCAATACAGAAATTTATGGCTGAATACAAAAAAATATTTTCCCTTCATGCAAATTTTTCAATTTTGTTGTTGTTTTTTTTTTTTTGAATAACGCAAAAGATATTGATTATATTTCTTCAAAACTCGAGCGTCAAATTTAATGTCTTTATTTTCACGAAAGAAAAATATTCAAGGTAGCGTTTTGTTTTTTCACAAAAATTTTCATAATAATTCATTCAGTTTTGCAAAATAGTTTAGTAGTTTAAGGATAATTTATCGAATAAATTTAGAAATAATTAATTTGATTATAACTCCACCAAATAGTACATTCGGCATTGTTGATTTAGTTAAATTTCAAAAACAAAATTTATCGAGATATAAATTTTTCGTTTCACACTTTCCGTAACGTGAACAAGCCAGCTTTAATAAATAATAATTCAGAACAACTTACTCAATATTTTAGCTTGAACCTGCAGAAAAATGATTTCACTTATTATTTCAATTAACATTATTTCATCAATATGTAAACGTATTTTCACAAAGAAATTTGTATATTTTTTTATTTTATTTATATTTTTCTTTTTTTTTCTATTTTATACTTTGTTTATTTTTATCGAGTTGCTTCATTATTAGCCGGATAAAAAATAGCAACGGATGATAGGGTATGCAGTTTATATTTTAATTATGTATGTATGCAAATATATGTGCAATTACCAATTTGGCTACTGATGCCTTAATTTAATAAATAAAAATAATAATAATCTGTTTATAGCGTCACGTTCGAAGTCATACTTATTTTATTGTATTTTTATCTACTCATAAAAAATGTAAGAAACTAAATATATAAATTTATTACTTATATAAACATGCTATTTTATAAATTAACTGAAACATCAGTACTGTATTTGAAAACATTATATAACAGGAAAGGGAAAAAAGATTCATCTGTATATCGAACTTGGCAAGCCAAAAGGGCGTTAGTGACAAAATGCTACTATTCGAGAGATAGTGAAAATAGTGATATTTTTATAATAAATTTCTTTGTGTAGAACTTCTTTCTAAATATTTGAATTTTTATTTTAATTATCTATAAGAGAAAAACATTTTCTTTCACTTAAAATTTTTTGGAGTAAAAACAGATTTTTAAATCACTTAATTTATTTTGGCTTTCCAAAAAATATCGGATATAAAATTAAAACACCTTTGCTTTTTTCAATTGTTTCATTATTTTATTGTAAACTTATTCTTTTTCTTCTACTTCCATATCCGCTCATTAAGTGGAGTATATGCATACCATATGCCGCCTCTAAGAATCTCTAACGTAACTCAGCTGAATACATTCTATGGATAGTATATTTTTAGACAGGACGCCAAAAACTGGTTGGCTCAAAGAATGGGCTGGTCATATTAAGAATTTATAGAGGCATCCGCAATATGTGGCCGGTCTAGGCTCAGCATCACAGCTTCACTTTTTCAGTGATAAATGACTGCATGGTCCGTTCTCTTGTTTCTTTATTACAAACGAAGTCATACCATGTTATTCCCAGAGTTTGCAATATACATATGTTCTTAAAGCTTAAAATACAGTTGTTTTGGGCCTTTGTTGTGTGCCATGTTTCACCACCGTAAGAACCACTGACAAAATGCATGCAATAAATAGGCGGCACTTTGTTTTTACCTTGTACAGTTTAGAGTCCCAGACGTTTCGTATATAATTGAAGGTTGCTCCAACTATTCTTGATTAAATAACAATCTCACTTTACAACGCACCATATTCTGTAATGTGAACCTCTGAGCATCTAAAACTGTTGACACCCTCCACACTATTTTTAGAAAAAAATTAAATAATAAAATTCAAAAAAACTTTTCTCTGTGTTTTAAACAAAAAACATTGACGTATTGAAACCCGTTTTTGAAACCCTTTCAACGATCTAGGAAGAACACCTTTTTAGCAGTCCGTAGATAAAATTTTGATGATTCTAATCCCGTATATAGCTTACAATCACCAAAATGGCATATACGCCCTTTTGGTTTCGAGTAGTCGATATTATCTTTTTTAGTATACTTGGACGAATGCCAATTTTTTGAATGCACAGAATGAGTTTTGTTATCCTTTGAAGCAATTTGTCTTGGGTATCATTTCTATGTAACGAATAGCTGTATCGAACATTAAGAAATATTTCGTCCTTTGTGATTTTATCTTCTATTGAAGGTTTAATATCAGAGTTCCAGTGTAACTTCCTTTTTACACGGAGTTACATCAATATTGTTCTATCATCCTAAATATCGACGTTTTTAGAAGAAAAAAATTCTCTCATCTTTGATTGTACTATTTATATTTTGTAGTATTTTTTCGGGAGTTAGCAGATATTTAATGTTCTATGAAAGCTCATTTTGAAAGGACTTATTATTCGCATTGTATTTTTTTGGCATAGAAGCTTAATTTCCATTTTTCAACGCGCGAGTTTTCAATTCCCAGAATATTACTAATAATTAATTGACTAATTAATAAATCAAATTCGTAGATGACAGTATTAACTTTTACGTATTTTACTTTGTTTGATTTTCTATAATGAGTTATCGAATAAATATTATTGTATATAAAAATATGGCAAGTTTTGCAAACCAAAATAAATTTCTTCTAAAATATACGAGCGTATATGTTTTTAATGTCAATTATTTAAATTTGTATAAAAAGACTTGTGTACGCTCTTTTGAGCCAGTATCGCGGATATTTGATCCCCACAACTCCTTGATGTTAACAGATGTAAAGATACCTAATGGGTGTAATAATTGGCTGACAATCCATTTTATTCACAATAAGTCTTCATATTACGGAAAAATATTACCCTAAAACTATGTTGTGGATATCTAGAAGTATAAAAAAAGTCGTCATTAACACACAAAAATTACTAATGGAAAATCTGTGATCGTTATTATGGTGCTTGGAATTATTCAATTCTTCTCTTTTTATTTTCCTCCTAATGTCTTTTTTTATTGTATGCCTCATTGAGCCAATTATTGATATCAAAAAGTCGATGGTCCTTTTAATTAAATCATATCATTGTAACAGAAAAAATTTAAAGCTCTCAGTCTTCAGTCAGGCTTGAAGAAGGTAAACTTTTTGGAAAAAATGTAATTTCTATATGTATATAAATCATATTCAATTAATAAAACACTTACATATTAAAAATCAATAAATAATAAATACCACCTATCAATGATGCAACACGTCTATAATTCGGACTTAAATTAATTTGTTATATATCATATGTAAGATTGCACACTCACCGGTGATGGAGAATATTTTTAAGAGAAATAGATTCAAAACTGGGTTCTCAGTATATAAATACCTTCTCTGTGTATTGTTTTGTTCATTAACGCAAACATGAGTATCGTCGGTGAATTTACAATTTGTTTTCGTCTTGTCAAAATCCCACCCCGCTTCAATTTCCTAGCCTTCGTGTTTTAAGTCGATGGTGTAATTTTCACTAGTGGCGTGCATTCTTGAATAGCAGTCAAGAAAAAATATTTTTTTCCGGTAAAATGTCACTAATACTTAAAACTATTCGACGAAAATATTGAATTTACATTTTAATAGTTAAAAATACCTTATTGTGATTTTATAACATTAAGATGGGTTAAAAGACCTAATTTGAGATAATTGAATAGAATAAAATTGGCACGTGTTTTTTATGGTAAAAAAAAGGAATAAGTTTAGACTAAATTTGAAAAGTACATTGAGTACTATAATTATAAAAGTGAGACTATTTGAAAATCTTAAAAAATCCATCATTAAATTAACTTTCATTTTCATTTTACCTATAATGTAAAGGTGGCAATAAATTGTAAATATGATTCAATATTTTAAAATAATATTCATAAAAACACATACCTCAATTCAAAACCAATGTTTTAATTGTATTTTATGGTGGTATTTCGGACTAGACTGTTTCATCATTTTTGATGTATCAATTTTACTAACCTTTAATTATTGAAACGTCATTAAATTGAAATAGTTTCACAGTATTTTAGACTTTATTATACATTCATAATTTTGTATTCAAATACAAATGATTACTTTCATAAAAGCTTTTTTGAGAAAAGAGCTTGTGTTAATAGCTTAAATTATATAATCTTTTCTATCATAATATAATATAGCCAGTTTTTTTCGCAGACACGAAAAAATACTTCTTACAAACTGGTTATAAGGTTAAAACGGTGTCATTTAATAATACAATGTAAAACATTTTTTTTTTATGTCAATATATTTAAATTTATAGTTTGAGTCGCCTTAAAAATATATTTCAAATATCCAAATATCATTTTGTAAGATCGCATGATTCATTACAATGAAAAAATTTGTTACTTTCCAAAAAACGACATTAAATTGAGACAATAAACCACACGGCGCATTTCAAATGTAAACCCCATATAAATCCCATAGCAACCTTCGTAAATGTAGGGTTGAGCACTTTGAAACGATAATAAATCACTTGATTGATAATAAAAATGCTTTAAGCTCACTCCACTGGAACCGAATGGTACACTTACTCGCAAAAGGTAGTACAATATAGGCAGGCAGGCAAGGAATTTGCATACAAAATCATCCAAGTAAGGAAGTGACAATTTAACGTAGCGTAAAGGCTTACAGTGTGTCAAAGTATACACAAGCAATTATTGATAAAACAATATTTATATTATCAGATCGTATCAACTCGTGGTTCAATGAAACGTAGATGATTTGAATTGGCAGTCACATAAAAAGCCCTTTCTTTATAAGTGTATTTGCATCCACGACATGAAATATGTATTTCTTAAAAAACAAATAATTTCACCCAATTTTCTGATACTCAAAACACAAAATGATTGCTGAACTATTTGACTGGAGCATACTGCGCGATATCCTTATTTAATAAACAGAAACATAGAGCCAAGACAAGCACTGACATCTTACCGTAAATAAAATTTATATTATGCCACCGAGATGTAACGGAGGTAACATATAAAAACAAGATCATATAATTTGTGTTTAAGTAAATATGGTATTGATTAAAATGACTTTAACAACTCAATTCTTTTTAACATATTCTATCCATTGATAAATTCAGTATTATTTCATTTCTGTATAATTTTATATCCCATTCCATTTGTATCAAATTAACGTGACCTCATCATGCTATTCATTGGGCTAAAAATACCTTTAAGGGTCTTTCGTCTATTTCATTTATTTATATATATTATATTTCGATTGTAGTCTATTCTAGATCAAAAACATTTATTTATATTATATTATTTGATATTTGTTATGATTTTCTAAAACACCCTGTATGTTGAGTTTTGCGTTAAGATTTCAGATGTAAATGTCAATTACTCGGGAAGAGTATAAGCCTCGGGCTTCCTATGGTATAATTTATAGTGTAGATACTTCAATTGAATTGTTCCATATTGCACAAGACTAACTCAAATGTGTATTTTTTGGGAAAATTATCCGAATATTCTTGAAAATAGTTTATATGTTTGCTTTGCAGCTATTTTGAATAGTCAGCGAGCAATATGTAATATTACAAAATTGTAGCAAATTAAGAAAGGAAACATTTAAATTTATACTGGGAAACAAGATTTATTTACAATGATAATTAACGTACAGAAATTTTAAGTGTACAACGAAGTTATTAAATTGTATTTGATAGTCCACACTGGATGTCATCTTTAGGGATGTCATCTTTTAAATACAAATGATACACTATCTTAGCTATTAATTAATTCATTTTTCAGTCGTTTTTTTCAAAAGTTTTACCGGCGCATGGGTGAGAGAAAATGTTGAAAATGTCCCTTATCCTGAAACGAAATATTTGATCGTGGCTTTGGTTGTTTTATATTTGCGTTAATTTTTTTCATGTCTGTTATGACACGGATTATTATTGTAGTATTATTTTAAATAAAATCATTTGCATTTTCGTTGTGTGACTTTTTAAACTTCAAATCGTATTTTTTCACTAGCCTAATAAATAATAAAAAAATATAAAATTATGG
>JAGVSQ010000106.1:20005-54833 GCA_022683975.1 Rhyacophila evoluta
AGAATTTATTAAATACTTATAATAATAATAATCAGATGCTGAAAAAAATCTGTTTGATACGTTCATGTTCGAAATATTAAAAGCTTTGTTAAAATGAAAAGTTTTTTCCGAACATTTCACTTTTTAAGCATGAAACTAATGTCGTAAACTAAAAAATATTTTACAACGCTGGTAAATAAGTTTGACTTTCCGTTTTTGTTTTACCTTATCGCTAAGTTGTACTCATTTAATGTTCAGTTGAAAAATATTATGTTGAATCTATTTAAGACTTCTCTATTACATTAATGATCATTTCAAAAGTAATAATAAGTTTTAGAGATAATTAATATCAACTTTAAATTTAGCATTAAAGATTCCACATACTGAAACGTATGGACCTACACAATATGGTTTGTTTCATCGACAGATTGCTTTTTTTCGAGATTCGGTCACCAACCAATCTATTATGCAATATACATATTTTCCTAAATACATGATATTTTTAAAAAAATGTGTATTTTTGAAGGTTTATTTTAAGAAAATATATTAAATATCACGGCTGATAATCATAGTATTTATTAAAAATGGATTTAGACAATTTTTTTAATTATTGCGTTCCCTACTGAGATTATCTTGTCGCCACAATTCGGTACAGTGTGCCGTTATTTTATGGTGAGTATTTCTCTAGATAATTTGTTTTTCAAATACATTTTTGAGTGCGTGCCAATCTAAGTTTACAGTAGAAAATAACTCTCAAGAAATATCTGACGAACAAAATAGATTTTATAACAATATCAGAGTCTTAAAATACGGATGACCAGGTGTAAAAATAAATCAGGTTGTTAAACATCTCTGGATGCATTTTTGGTAGTTATATTAGTTTAGTAAGAATGGTCGAATATTATAATTATTGTAACATGAAATGTTCATGAATATTAAAGTTTACAAGTTGCCCTATATTAAAAATGGACTATTTTGGGACTCGGGTAGTATTAAAGGCCATAAATACACATACATTTTTAATGAATATCCCAATTGATTTACATGTTACTATTTGCTTAAATTTGAAGACTAATGTCATAGATTTCGTATGAATTTTATAGCTGAAAGCTTTATTCAACCACTATGAATTGAAATTTCCTCTTAAATGGGAGGAAATTCAACATAATTAAGATGTAAAAGCTGACATGCATCAAATACTTAGATGCTATACCACGTAACAACAAAATAATTAATATCAAACTTCTGAATAATTCCACATATTCGAATTTGTGTTATTTAAATATATTCTCGTATATTTTGTATAGATGTCTTTTGTTTTACCATATTTGGTCTGAAAGTGGGTATATGTTATAGATCTCAATAAGGTAGAAGCTACCACTCCATAAATATAAATACGTTTTTAGATAATAAAGACCTACTAGGTTTTTTTCACGAGATTTAATTTTCAGCCAATTGTTTAATCTATTTGACACTTTTCTTTGATGTCTGAACTTTTTTTAATTCTAAAATTGTACTCGCAACTTCCAGTTTTAAAATGCGTGCTTTAACCACTCGGCAAAAATGGGAGGTTTGTACTGTAACTTTCGGGTATTTTGTGACTATTTTTGCGATATATGAAGCCTTGAGCGTTAGATCAACTTAAAACATATTTATCGCATGTGTACATAATTTATATATACGCTAGAACTTCAAAAACGAAATAAGTCGGCCAAATTAATCACGCCAAAATGAAACTCGAGTACTAAACTTAACAAGTTATTTTTTTGTAGATACGTTTATGGAAGCAGCAAAGAAAACATTACTCCATTAGCAGTGTACAACTTAGGCAAATAACCTTAAAAGCCTTAACTCTTTATGGCCGGAGCTTCTTGCTGCTTGACAGCATTTAAATAGAGCCTTAATTACTATCGATCGATAATGTAGTCAATTTGTTTGTACTTCATTCCATACGTTATATTTAAGATAATAATTTAATAGCAGATACAATGAAATATTGTATGGTTTTATATTAAAAATTTAACAGTCGTGTTCTACTTTCTTCGTGATCTATTTTCCGTTATCAAATTCTGACATTTTCTAGTAATATAATTAAAATAAAAACTCTTTTTAAATATAAACGATTTTTACTATTGTATTATATTCTTCATTTCATTAATATTAATTTAATTCAATATATTATTGTGTAAATACACATAAATAAACTTATGATAAATGTTTCAAGATATTTTTTAAGCTAGTATTCATTTTCCCGTCAATACAAAGACAAAGACACGAGTAGTGGTACGAATTCGAAAGGATTTACAAATCTTCATCTTATCTCTAAGATAATCCATGACGGTAACATATGATGAAGATGATATTACACATTCTGTTTGTTGCAAAAATATGCTACTATCGTTTATTAAATTAATATTTGAAGATTAAAATATGCAGTATTATTTGTATTATGTATTCATAAAATGCAAGATATGAGTTCGATAGATTGAAAATTATTTCAACAAATAATTTTCAAAAAATAATTTTATTATCACATACATCCAAGTTTCAAGCATTATATGAAATCTATCTATAAACGAATATAACATATGATTTAAATGTGTCAATTTTGCTTAAATAATAATTTGATATTTATCACTATAATATAATACAACTCTATGGAATTAATAATATAGCTTACAATTGAAATCACTCAGTAATCTGATGTAAAGTCATGTATTTCACTCAACAATAAAAATATATTGTAATAACGTATAATAGTAATACACACGTAATAAGAAATTGATTAATTAATGTGACCATTTTGATTATGATTAATGACAGGTTGGAGGCATTTATTAAATAAGGCTCACGTGATACACGTGTTGAAAGCCTCCAATTTAAAGCCTACTCGAGCAAGCTTGCCACATGTGCGCTTGCTTAAAAAATACTTCGCACTATTGAACAAGCTGCTGTAAGTTTCTCTAAAGATAAATAGCCTTTGGGAAATCGATTTAGTTGCCGAAATAAATGGTCTTCATTTTTGAATTAAGTGAATTCAGTTTCATGTAAAAATAGAAAAATAAGATTTGATAAATTTTAAACAACTGAAAACTCAATGATTCTACTCCATGTTTTATTAATCTAGATATATCCTTAAAATAGAGTATTATAAAATTATAAATAAACATGCTATAATCAATACATCCTATTATATTTCATAGTATAATTGTTTCCAAAGGAATATTATGGTTGCAAGATTACATTGTTTGCTAGTTATATTATAAGTATCTTACGATATTTACTGTTTACTTTGAATAAATTATTGTGGATATAAAATAGAAATAATTAAAGATACAAAATATATTTTTAGAAGCAAAAAAAAGTGTGAAATGAATTATATTATCAATGGTAATCAGTTAATTGTTTTAGAAAAAAATATCTGAACATTGAATTTTCACGTAGTCAAGTGTACTGAAATTTAAAATGAACCATGCACTATTATTTAAAGAGACATAGTTGGTCAAACATAACATTAGTCTCGATATATAAAGGTTTCAAGCTTTCTAAAAGCAATGAAGTTTGTTAGTTGGACGGACTTCATTAATCTTCCCGTTCCGTTCACAATTATGATCATGCCCAGAGTATGTGATTAGCATTCTGTTATGGATCGCACTAAGGACACAATGGTTTCTAGCGGCAGCATGAAAATGACACATTCATTTTTTTCGTCAAATCTCGTTACATATCGGAAAAAAATAGCAAGCAAATATTGGAAACCGGCCAGAATTTTTAAAGTAATAGTGCCATTTTTTCGATTACTTCAATGGAAGCATTGCAAATAGAAACCAAATTTTCAGAGTGTCGTCTTATTCTTCAATTTTTATCGTGCATGAGTTTCTAGTATTTTTGGATCAAAAATAAAATAAACTTTTACTGCTAGCAACTTCTGCGTATCCAAAATGTTTTAGAAAATACATGCACAGATCATCCGTTACAAACCTTTAATTTAAAAATAACAATTTTATTATTAATTATTATTATGATCAATAATCATTCTTTATCAATCAATACAGTTTCTAAATAACTTCATATACTTATTTCAATACTAAGAGTTTTTAAAAAAATATTTATTAAGGCAAAATATCTATAATGTTTACACTTGAAATTGATTTTTTTTATTTGCTTATTATCTTAAAACAGTACCGCTGATATTTGAAAACCGAACACTGGTTCTTGATATTTACCGAATAAAGGCATTTGAACTATCTATTTTCAAAGATGCGATGAATTGTTAAAATACCGATCTGTGAATTGACGTCTTAATTTAATCTAACTTTTCTTCAAAATTACTGAACTTTGGTGTTTAATATTTTTAAAAATATTATTTAGATAATGTATTCGGCAAAGTTTTGAGATATAATCTGAGAGAACTTAAAAGTACTGACTGATAATAGTGATACAAGATAGCGCCATGTAATTTCCATATGTTCCAATTAGAAAAATGAAATATGTTGTTTTACATTTGGGTTAAAATTTAAGATGGTCTAGCTATTACCATAAAGATTGGAAGTCTGTTTTAAATGTATCATTTCCAATGATTACAAATTCTATGCAACATATATCTACAACTTTTTTTTGCATCATTTACACTCTTTTGAGGTAAATATATGTTTTAAATCTTTTTGTTTAACTTTGGTTGTTTATTACTGAATTGAAATGCATGATTTGAATATAAAGAATGTAAAGGTAAGAATTGTATGACCAACGAAGTGAGATGCGTTGTTTTGCAAGTGATTTCGCAGAATTTAAATCAGATTTTAAAAGTTTACACGCCACAAAAAGGTTATGTATTATTTATTTTTGTAAAATTTTACGAAACCTTTCAAAATTTCGATCAGTTTGTAGAATTTGTTACGTGCATTACTTTCAGATTTTATTGTATTTCTGAATTAAATCATTTAACAAGTATTTTTGAATTTTTTACAAATTAATATCAATAAATCTAAGTATATCTTATACCACCATATCATTGTTCTAAAAGTAAAATATTTATTGAAAAATCTTGAAAATGAAATAAAGAAAATTAAAATTTAATATTTATACAAAATATCTCATATTTTTTTTATTTATTATAACACATTAGATATGACATAAATGCTTTTTTGTGATAGTAAAGATAATTATGTTAGGTGAGAATCTTTTGAGTAGCCAAGACGTTAGCAGAAAATGCGAAGTCGATTCCCTATGTAGATTCATATGCTCCACTTTGGGAGAGGAAATTGTAAAAAATATACATTAATATGAAATAAAAATATGTAACAATACTGTTTCTTAATACAGCAAAATTGACCAACTCGCGGGGTGTTTTTGTGTGACCGTATACACTATGTTTGTAATATAACGAAGCCATTGTGTCTTTATTGCCATACAAATATATTTTTTTCTTGGCTTAATACCTGCGTTTTTTTCATATCAGCAATGAATAATTGTGGTATATATTATTTTATATGTACACTGATTGTGCATTCAAAACTCAAATAAATCACTTAATCTTAAAAAAAATAAAAATAAGAGCTAATTTCGTTGTAAATCTAGACCAGAGATATTGAAGAAAGTTTTGAAACAATATTTGTAGTTATTTTTATTGACCCTTGGAAAATCTTAGGACATCAATCCAGTCCATGAGGCAATTTAAGTTGGCCTGGTCTGTACTATAGGGACGTATACTTGGTTAAAGTCGAGTTAGTCGTAACTCGATGAATAATTCTTTATTTATCATTTGTTTTTTTTTTTAATTATTTTATTTGATATACATTTATTTTAACTTAACGTACACCATGAGATTCTACGAATTTAATATTAATAATATCTTTTAAAATATCTAAAAGTTTGGCTTAGTTAGAAAACTTCCGTGGTTATGCGAAATAATTAAAATACGATATCTTCACAGCCGCGTAAAAATATAATAAAAATATCATCTCACTCCACAGAAATGTTTAACTGTAATATTATAATTCTTTTCATGAATTTTCTTTCCTATCAAGGATTTTGTGTAAGTTTTTTAAACACGAATCCACCATTAGTCACCCTTTAAGGTTATCAGATAAAGCTCGTGATGTATGAAAAGACACTGAGTTCAGATCACATTCAGGGGCTTACCCTCTCTCAAGCCCAAATTAAATAAGTTTTAGTGTCTTTTTTTAGCGTCTGCTTTTCTTAAGAGGTTTTTTTGTATTATAATATAATTTTAATTTAATCTTAATTAGATAAGAACGAAATTATCATTTTTATACCATGGCTAACAACGCTTTATCGTGCGTATCGAAAATCTAATGTCTTAGAGGTATATCTATTAAAAAACAGTTTTTAGAGAGTGAAAAGCATTAATTACAAGTTCAAAAGTTTATTATATGTACAGTTTCATAGATTTAAAAAATCCTGAATATATAATTTTACATTATGTAGACTTACGACGCTTATATTACACGAAAAAGCTCGTTAAAAGATAAAATACACAATAAATAAAATCATACATATAAAGTAGCGACAAATCTAAAGCCATAAACATAGGTATTTTAATGTTATTTACAAAATTTGTTGATGCACATTACATATCATGAGGCAATTTCATTTCATAGGACAACATTTTGCTGGTTTTTTTAAATATTTATTAAATTATAGTCCAATGAAAAGTCTTTGTATAGTAATGCATCATCTTTTCCATCTTACTTCTTTTTTTATCACATAAAATACATCAAACAAAAACTGCACACACATAATTATTACTAATCTTTTTAATTTCATTATTTTTTGCACGCAACTTAAAAGTTTATCGCATCAATAAAATACGCATCGTCAAGACAAACAAGTTATAACGAATATTTGAAAAACACATTTTGTATAATATTTATGAAAAAAATATCAAATTTGCATTAAATTCTTTTCTACCATATCCGCTTCTAAAGTAATGTATATATAGATCTTAACATTATAAAAATGTCCCAGAAAATATGCGTATAGATATTTTTAAAACTTGAGTTATTGTTTCACGAAAATCGTTTACTGGTGATTTGGTATTCAGTTTTGATTTTTTTCGCTACAGCTGTGGGATCTGATGAGCACACACTTTACCCTACCGAAGAAGTTTTAAGGAAAAAAAGATGGTATTAGAAACTGAAACATATAATGTTTTTATTAATTCATGGATTTTTCTAAATTTTAACACTATTTTTTTCTACATTTATGGCAATTAAATCAGCAGAATTAATTTAAAAAGTAAATTATTAAGTGCCCAGCGTGAACAGGATTAAAAGCTAAAAGACAAAGACGTTGGTAATGGATGAATAAGCGCAAAATGATTTATGTGTGTTCCAGATGCGCCTTCATACACTAAACGAACAAAAGCTTAATTATAGAGAAATAAACTTCAACTAACATGTTTGAGACGTACTACATTTAATTAACATTATTACAGTTTTATTCTATAATGTGCAACAATAGTATTTGATGATAAATTAAAAATTAAATAATTAGAAAAATAATCTCGAACAGTCCTTGCGTAAGTGTATTATAGATAATTCTTAAGAATTAATGTTTGCGTTTACTTGGTGAGACTCCGTTGTAAAGTGGTTTGTTAGTTATATTGATAATTCGCAGAGGAATTAAACAATAAATTAGTTAATCTGTCTGTCACGTGATTGTTGTATATACAGATTTAATTGTTCGAAACTATACATGGTAATTTTGTGACAATATTGACAATGAAAACAATCTTTGCATATTTAATATTTTTGAATTTATTTTGAATTTATCAATTTATCTAAGCGTGATTCATCTGTGTAATTATTTATTAAGTTATTAATAGAAGGATTGTGAATAAAATTGAATCAAAATGTCTAAAAAGTACAGCCGTATTGTAATGTTTACATAATATAGTGCCATATAGTTTAGTTCTAAACTTTAATCAGCATCCCCTTGCGAGAAGCGCGAGTAAAGTTGCAGTTTTTCAGTGAAGTTTCTATTTTTCATCTCGTCTTTCCACCTCCGGAGAAAGCTGATGACAAAAGCATTGTCACCACAAAAACAAAACTCATCACTGGATGAATTTTAACAAAAGGTTCATCTTTCAGATTTCAAATAAAGCCTTCGACAACTTTATAGTGAGTTACTTTATAATGCGGAAATACTGCTGCACTATTATTAATTGGAAAATGCAATAATGCTGAAACGTTCTTTATTTTAAAATTATGTAAATTTTTTTTTCTTCAAATTATTCTAACTCAAGTTACATTATATTTGAATTTATACTTCTCTTGTTATCTTTTACGTCACTGAAACAGCATCTAGTCTGTTCATAAAACACCTCCCCCAATTTGTGCAATGCATTTGGTGTGCACTTTAAGCACGGGTCTACATTATTATGGTAGCCAAATAAAAATGTCTTTGTATGAAATTTTTAATAAAGTTTTTTTGATTTTTGAGAATTATTTAACGCTATGCTGTACGCAACATGTTACCTTATATAATATTCACCGAATTTGTCTCATAATTCTTATAATATCACTTATTATAAGAATTGTTTTGGAAAATTGTTAGTGAAATTTTCTTTAGTTTGATTAGTTTTTTTTTAATTTTTCATTTTGCTTTTATTTTAAATTTATAAAAAAATATATTAGTCTTACGTGCACTACAGTGAATTCTAGTCAATATCTTATATTTCTATTGAAAATATTAGAATATTCATAATATGCTATAAATTTAAAGGTAATCAAGATATAGCAATTATGGTGGTAAGTATTGTAGGGAATTTGTCGGTCTATTACCACTTAACGTGACTCAATGTGACGCCCTGGATTTTGATAAAAAAATATTTCGTTTCTTGTACGAAAAAACATTAGCTATTTTCATAATAAACCTATTCATCCCACCTTCTGGATTATTTTACGAATAACTCTCAAGACTGTCTTTCAAGTATATGTAACAATATCAATGATGTACGGTATATTTTTTAAATAGTACAAAAATTAACGTATCGACACGGGACTGTTAGGTACATATCGACTGTCCGAAGAAAAAAAATCTACACAGATTTTTTTTGACAGGAGGCTCAAAAACGTCTATTTATTGATTTTGAGCTTAGGTCAAAATATAACCTTAACAAGTGCGAAGACCAAAATGGGTGTTCTGTTTACTCAATATGATATGAGTTTAACAGTGTGTTTAAGAAAAATCAATAAAATATATGTGGTGGAAGTCCTTTTTCCTGGTCGAAAATTTAACAGACCATCTTCTCTCAAACTTAAAAACTAAATATAGACACTAATTTAGTATTTTCAGCTTGGTATAATGTGTATTTAGCTGTATTTATTGTGATTATCGAATAAAAGCTGTTTGGAAAACTGGAGGTCACGTCGTTTTTCCTTTTCACGGTCGATATAAATATTTTGTAGAATGCTATCGAATACCATTTTTGATAATATAATATTTGATATACCAGCTGAAATAACTTTTAATAAATAGTAATAATAGTAAAAAGTAATATAAAATAATTAATATCATAAAATAATAATTGAGTATAATTAAGACGAGAAAACAAATAAGTTGTCCGCAAATATAAAACACTTCCTTGAAAGAAACTTTATCTGTCTCTAAAAGAGGACTTATGGCAAATGACAACTTCATATTTAAATAGAGTAAAAAGGATTAGGTAGTTTTTAGCGTAGAAATGTAACCGTATAAAATTTGGAAAGTCTATAATAATATGTTTTGAGATATAACCTGTTTCAACTTTGATGTGTATAATGTGCACAACTTTATATTATTAATTAATTAGCATACCATTTTATGATTTAATCTTCTTACTAATATTTCTGGAATTACTTTTAAAGGCTATGTTTTAGAGCTTTTTTTTGTCCATTTATATACATAAATAATCAAAGCTTCGTGTCAATATCTTTGGCAGAAACCAAATTAATTGTACAATCCTATAAAAGTCGTTTTTTAGTAGTATCATTAATTTAAATCGAGGGCGTACATATTTCAAAATATCTGATGGTATCTCTCGGAATAGACATTTTCAGAATGACCTTAAAGCAAGATATTTTTGTACAATTTGGTACATAGCAAAAAGTGTGTCGTTACTGATAGCACATTTAATCAATTACAGCCAGTAAGTCAAAACATATATATTTTTATGTGGTACTTCTTTTATGTTTTTTACTGTAGGCTTATTTTATACGTTTACAAGTTTTTTCTCCCGTTTTAAGAAAATGATTTATAATTATTTTCAAATAAAATCAATGATAAATTAGTTTGATATTTTACGCATGGCCGAAGTAATATCGTGGTAATAACAATAACACAGCAAAAAATGCAAGACAATAAATTAACTTTTTTGGTCGATAACATTAAACAACGTTTCGTATTATATTTAAAAAATATTTCTTTGGTAATATAAAATCTAATAGAATAAATGTGGAGTTTGATATACTGATAGTGATTAAAAAGACTTATTTCCTTGTGGTATACGATGTATTGCTCTATTACAAGTGATATATCAAATAAAAAACTCATTAGATTAAATGGTAAATACTTTATAATGATAAAAATATCATTTACATATTATCAAACAACGCTTAATTTGTAGATGCCGTATCAATACATATCGATTAATATACCACAGATGTGGTGTTAAAATTAACACTTTGGAGTTTCTTTTGTTAAAGATATGTAAAGAAAATGTTTGTGAATGTACCAATCTTGTAGTCACATAATAAATATATATATATTATCATAGTAGTATGAGTCGTTCAATATAATGTATTATCTTGCATTTTACTAAAGAATTTCAATCCGCAAATCCTGAACTCTCTTCAGTTATATCGACAGATAGTTATATTTATCCCACAAGAATTCTATCAATTTGAGAAACAAACCTCAAAATTTTTTTCAAGATTTACAAACAAAATTTAAAAAAAAAAAACAATCTCTCAACCAATCTGCCATCCATATCTTATGTCTGAATCTAACTGAATGAACTAAGATTTTTTTATACCATGCTCACTCCAAAAGTGGAGCATATGTATCTATATAGTATAAAGATGTCCACTCTGTATGTGGAGAATATGAATCTCGATAGTTTAAAGTATTTTTTTGTTTTTTCACGGCAATTGTTTCTCAGACAATATCTTAACCCGATTAATATCCAGTCCTGCATTGTGGATGTCTCAAATGTAGGAATCAAACCCATATTTCCCGGATTGTGAGGTGTGCACGCTGGCCTCTACGTTACCGGGGAGACATATTTTTATGCAATTACTGGAGCTCTTTTTTTAGTTAGTTGTACTTACTTAGTTACTTTAGTCTGCTTCTTGTTCCAAAAAATTCACACGAAAACTAGCTAATTTATTTGACAGTTGAAATAGCCACTGAAAAAAATAACCACCTTGAAAAATTATAATTTTATACGGTATATACGTGTTATTTAATTTAATATAAAGGTTTATGAAGAATATGATACATTTTAGGAAGACATTCTTTCATCAGTGGTATAATACACCCATCTATCAGTTGATGATAAATTTGCCTAATGGTGTATTTTTTCTTTTCCGCGGCCCGTATTATTTATCTTCTTTCACGTTTTTTATTATAACTATTATTTACATTGAAAAAAGGTATTGAATTGACTTCATATTTCGAGTATATTTTCATAGCTGTAATATATCAGCAAGCGACCGTGTAATCGATCAAGATTCCTATGTGATTAATAGGTCCATTGGGAAATACCCTTCCGACTTACAAACTTGACCTGTCTTCCGTCTTCAAGTGAAAGCATTTGGGACCAAATCAAAGCGTATGTCTTATATGGATATATAAAGTCTTAAATAGTTTTCGTATACATGTCAATCCCTAGTTGTCGTCAATAATAAATGTTACATTAGTAAAAAATATCCCTTTAAGTAAGTCCTCAAGTCCTCAAGTTAAGAAATTATTAATTATTTAGCTTAATTATAAAAGTGAATAAGTGTTGAATCAATGTTTTATTTATCGGCCACGTGTGCGTAGTTTCTTTGAACGTATTTTTTTTCTATTGAATTTTAATTCCATTTATTTTTATATACTTTTTCTCCGGTAGTGTAGAGGTTAGCGTACGCTGCACTTTAAGATGGTTAGCGGGCTTGATATCCACATCTGTTGGTTTTTTAGAATCTTAATTTTTGGGCTGGCTGCTCATTGGGCTGAGCAAATCTCGGATAACCGATTCTCACGAAAAAATGATCTGTCAATATATTTCGTCATTTATGATAGACGAAAGTTTTTCCAGTAGCCGAGAATGCGAGGCCCCGCAGCTGCCAGATTTAAAAAAAATAATGTGAACTGGTTACCCATCGGGTTGACCAATTACTTGAAAACTAATTCTTGTAAAAAATGATCTATCACATTAAGAACACCCATAAGTTCTACTTTGGAGCGGACATCTTTATACTATGAAGATCCATATGCTCCTTTTTCGTAGCCAACATGATAAAAAAGAAATTGTAGGTGAATTGAATAAAATTTAGTCGATAAACAACTATCGTAAAAAATATTGCAATTTTGCATTGATGTTAAAAGTGGTAATTTTACGTAATATTTCTGTTTTTAATTATTCGATAATAAATTAATAAAAATTGATAATTGAGACTGATCAATTTCAGAAAGAAATATATTTGTATCTCATATATACTATGATAGTTTGTTTGGTGTTTTAATAAATTCAATGGAATTTATCAAAAATATGGAATCATTTTCAACTCTTTGTTCAATCGATCTTAGTAGCACTTTGGCCAAAAAAGAAGTTTGATAATTTTAATACAACTTTAGTACGTAATATAGTCTGAAACATATTGGAAATAGAAAAGTATATCTAAAGTACTCACATATGTAAGTTTACCAGTTTTAAATAATTTAGAATGTATATCTATTGATTTATTAGATTTAGAGACGCTGAAATTGTTAATCTAATAAATATATTTGTAACTTTTTGTGGATTTTTATATTTATATTTTACTACAATACTTTCATAATCCAATTGTATCACTTCCGTAAACCACTTATGAGATAAATTATCAAAGTATAATATTTATATTGAAAAGCTTTAAAAAACTATTTGAGTGCAGAATATATCCTATGTTATATCCTACAGTTAAGTTGAGAATAATTCATTGTTACATAATTCTGGGGAATCTTAATTGAAATAAATTTTGAAGACCCATTCATGTCAAATTTTGGTGAGATATTTTTGATTAAATAATAATTCAAACCCAACTTTATTTTCCTGCCAAGCCACAGAATAATTTTATGCAGACAGAATTGAATTTAAAATATATTAAATTTGTTTTTCAATGACACGATGAGGATATCTGAATAGAAGTGTAATAAAGCTAAAAGCACATTTGCAAAAAGCTCTGCTTATTATCCCCAAGCTTTAGAAAGATGATTAAATTGAACATTACGCGTATTTATTTCCCTTTCATGCGTCGGACTTTATTTACTAAGTAACCATTCTTACACGGCGGTTTGAGTAATCGTTGGATATATGTTTTTGAAACATGGCTAAACACATTTTGATGATTAACGTAATACCTTTTTACTGTTGTTACACCACACACGTCTAAGAAAATTAAAGACCCAATTTTTGAAAAATATTATTTGCCATAGCAAAATAATTTAACCCCATACTGTGTAATTTGAAATTGTATGTTTGACAGTTATATCAATAACCATTTAAAATAATACGAAAGATTTTCTTATTGATATTATGGTAATATTACTCTAAACTATATATCCAAAACTAATCAATGTTATGTTCATTGCGATCAACAAAAGTAAATAAATATCTAAAATATGAAAAGTTTTTATACGCTTACACGCTTTATTTTCAAAGACAGTGTATGAGCTAACTGCTTAATTTTAATGTCGAGGAGAATTTTTGACCTTTGAATTTTACCCAGTGGTTTTATATTTCTTCAAATATATTGATTTCAACGTCTTTATACGTCATGTGTTCCTCATAAAAAAAACCCCATATGATTTCAATGATGTTATTACAAAATAACATTGATCAGTATCAACAGAAAATTATATTATCTATTAAATGTAGAACTGACATGCACGTGTATGTATTAGATCATTTTGGTACATGTATATTGAACAGCATCAATCAATCACTTGAATGTTGTCATTATACTCGGAGGGTGAAAGAGGGAGCGTTGTGAGTAGGTAGATAAAGTCATTAGTAAGTGAATGATTTTTTTTGCCTGTATTTATTATATTATTTGGCTTTAAATTTATGATAAAATATTTTTATAGCTAATTAGAATAATTTATCCAGGAGATTTTGCAAAATTTTAATTGAAAACACATTTTTTAACTAGAAACTTGAGGGCCAGCACTCTAGCTTTTGGTATACTAAGGCGAGAGTTCAAGTAGATAATTTTGATATTGTACAGGAATTTTAGTATACTATTTTAATTACATCACAAAAAATACTATATTTTAATTCAGTATATTTACATAAACAATTTTGTTTTTAACGCAATAAAAACAGATTGAATTTATAATGTATTTATTTGCGATATTATACCAAAGACTCGGTAAAATGCGTTATTCGCGATTGTGAAAAAACTGTGTGCCAAAGCCTTAAATCTCGAGAAATCCCCGTTTTTATAGACCATTCAATCACGTGCGCGAAATTTTCTGTGCGGTATCGTGAAATTCGATTTTTCATACCTTTTTGTATTGGTCGATTGAGACGTCGCAAAATAGGGATTTCCCATCGCACGTTGTGATTGATAACATACCACGGCGCTGTGTGTTGCCCTAATATGAAATATTGTGTGTTATTTATTCTTTGTGGGCCTCCGCGAGAAGTACGCAGTCCCTTTATGATCGAAAAATTTAAGCTCCCTCGTAAAATTGACACGAGTAAACTCAATATGCAACCCCTATATAGTGGATGTGGCACTAATCCACAAATGGGTAATCCCGCGGCTTATTTTAAATAATTCGATTATTAAAAATCAAAAGAAAAGGTTACTTTTATTAATATAAATTAATTGATTAACAAAGATATGAACGAAATTAGCTAAATCAGATAAGTAAAAAGAGAACTTGGATTCTAGAATCCATATGTATAGTTTTCAAATTCTATTTCCGAGTGTATGGATTTTATTTTAAAACAATTATTGGTCAAATTGCAACATATATACTTGTTGCAATATAATGTTTGCTGTTTATGTTCGATATAAGTTTTTTTTATTAAGGATTTATATTTGAAAATTATTATGACATTTAAATTTTTGAACGTTTTAATTGTATATTATTTTTTTATAAATATTAGTATCAGTTATTATTTAATCCAGTAAGCCAAGTTATTCTCCAAACTCAATGGTGAAACCTTAAAAATAATTATTAGTTTTTCTTATCATGTTTCACGCTATAACCGACCAATAATTAGTCACTCTCAAGCACATTCTACATATGATACATCATTATACCATAGCACGGCTTCAATACTATTTTTATTTGGCATTTTTCGAAAGGTTTAATTATGTTACCTGTAAAACACGTGATAAATTGTACTTCTTTTATTTTCTTTTTTGGCATCTGCTCCCTATACGGCCATCACGCCGCACTTTTAGGGTTCTTTCTCACTTGTCAACCATTTTGCATCGTTGTAAAGAAGATGCAGAAAAAACTAGGATAATTATTTTATACGATTTTAGATACACCTAATATACGAGTGTAATTTCATTGGTGAGACATTAATTGTGTACACGATTTTTGTCTTTTAATCATTTCAATTCTGAATATTATTGCAATTGATTATTTTTATAAGAAATCATTTATCAGCCAATTCAGCATTAAGTCGTGCATTTTTTAATAGAAAATAAATTATGGAGCTATAAGATTTGAGCTCACAATCTCCAATCACATACTTCGTGGTCTGTTCATGTTGGCTTACTGCCACTTTTATATTCTTTAAAGCTACCTCAAATAATATTTTTGATTGTATTGAACGTACGTTTTATAATGTGAAGACTTCTCAATCGCTTAATGAAAAGATATTCTATTTTTACATATATATTTATTTAAAAATTACATGTTTAGTTGATATATACCTGAATAATTAAAGTTTTTTGCGTTATTATAAAGCGAGATGAGACAATAACTTTATTTAGGTGCACAATATAATAAATAAATGATATAACCCAGATGAACATTTTGTGCATGACAACTTAGTGTTATGAAAGTTTGACACACATTGTATTTGCACACAACCAACGTTTTATTGATTTTTTTTGGAGTAGATTTTTATACAACGCTAATTTATAACACATAATGTGTATGGCGCCGAGCTCAAAAAGTTCTTTGGATATAAGAATAATGCTAAAGGTAATGTTTAGCGTTCAAAATTAGTTTAATTAACTGAATTTTGGATGTTGAACATAGCTTTTACCGTTGGCCATGATTCCAGAGTGTTTTGTAACCCGGCGCTTCATATATTTATTTTGTAAAATATTATTAAAAAGTATTTAATCTGACGTTATCATTTGAAATATCATCAATCGATATCTATAACTCATATAGTTAAAAATTATAAATTAGCCACCCTGTCAATTTCTTTTCAAAGTTTAATACTTTTCCCACTAATGTGATTAGAATTTAAGGAATTTGTTCAGACGACACTCGCGTTATAAAATATTTAAATTAATAGTACTCGCGGATAATTTATATATTCTATCAAATTTTATTTCCAAGTCATTTTAGGAAAAACAAACCATTAGAGGCATTCAAACAACGAAGATAAAAAGTAGCTTTACTTAATTCGATATTCATGTAATTTCAAGTTTTGCAAACCACTGATATGTAAAGAGATACCCGTTAGCCAGAAATTAATTCATGTATAAACAAGCCTTTATGATAATACTTACAATTTTATTTGCTGTTTTAGCGTTACTCTCGTTTTTACTTGTAAAAATTGACACAAAAACAAGTATTCTATCCATATATAAAAGGTAACAGGATATCCACACTTTGTATAAATCCATACAAATGTTAAATTGACGTCAATAACTCCGTTTCAAAATCCGTGTAAAACACCAGGGAATAAGGTTAGTCTGGGTTAAATCAGTGAGGCTAAGTTAGCTTAGATTAACTTAGGAAACGGAAGTTAAATACGTTAAATAAGTTAATGTCAGTTTTTCATGAGCTGTATTTTTTTTTGAGATTATAAAATCTAGAAGATATGTGACTTGAATCCGTGAACCCCGGATCTGAAGCGCGCGCTTACTTCTCGATACAAGAAACAACAAATATCTATACGTCGTGTTCATAAATATAATGCTACAGTCCAGTACGATTATAAAGTCTAAGCAAATTTCTATAAAATGAACCGTCAGTTAAGCTTATCATACGTAACAAGTGTTACAAAGCTTAATATTTAAGAAATACTTACTATAGTATGACAATAAAAATCGATCTCAGGTGTGCTTCATAATATTATTTTACACGTATAAGCATCAAGTAAAAATAAAAAGTTAGCCTTAATAGATTCTACTTCCTGAAATTTCCATCTTTACGAATATTTCGTTACGAAACAATAAACAAAATAAAAACAGCGACAGCGAAGAATTTACATAATAATCTCATTTTTTTACCCCCAGTCTTATAAATGTACCTATACGAACATTAAAGTCTATTTTTTTCTATTCTTGAAAATATATTTACCCAAATGTTTGTAGGTATCTTGGCTTACATAATTTTACGTACGAGAGATAGTATACATTACAGATTATGCGTAGCGATAACTTGTACGAACTAAAATAATAAAATAAATGGCGCGTGATATACACATTTCGATACAATTCGAAAGAGAATAACTTTTTTTAAGTTTCTCAAGATTCAAGTTGAAAAAGTCATTGAAAATCGTTTATTTAGTAGAAAGCTATAAATCACACGTACAACTTTGTTTTTATTTGCGGTATTATTGAATTAATGTAAATGAAGTTCTAGAATATCACAAAGCACGCTTGTTCGTCTTCAGGCTACCCATCTGATCAATATTTTAATACAAGTCCAGTGTTTTTTCTGGTAGAATACATTATGAAATAAAGTATTGTAATTTTATTAAATTAATTATAAGCTTAAAAAATTAAAGCTTCCTAATTGACCGGAAAACTTTAAGCTTCATCCGGATTATCCTAAAATCTATATTCGGTCTTAATAAAAGGGTATCTGGTCAACGGATGCATTTTGATAATCATGTTTTATGATAGTGAATTAACGTAATTTAAAAATGTTTACAGTAATTATAATTTTAAGTTTCGACATATTATATTCAAACTGATACTGTTCGTATGTAATTAGAATTTGATAAAATGAACCGTGCAACTTGATTGTTAGATCTAGATCAATAATGTCGTACCTCTACTCGAATAAACCATAGTCGAAGTTAACTATACCATAAATTATTTAAAATTTCAAGTCCTAAAATCTATATTTTAAAGACTTACAAGATACTAATATTGTTTGAAAACTTCCTAACGAGAAAATTCTTCGAAATACACTGCTTTATCCGTTTTCTTAGCTTACGATGATAAGACAGTAGTATTAATACTACTAATTGGTTCTTACTTGATTAATTAGTAATCTTACTTTCAAGCTTGATGCATTTATCTGTAATTTTTACTATTAATATACAGAAATGTAGATTTCATAAATCGTTTTAAATATATATGCCGATTTATAATCGAGTTGCAATACACCGTTGGTTAAATTTATCTCACCACTAAAATTACAAATATTCAGGAACCTACCGTATAAAATATGTTTCCCATTATTCTCTCAAAAACAAACATTATATTCATTGCCTTAATTTATATGTTGACATAATTAGCCATTATTCAAGAATTAGACTAGTTTTGAAATATCAACAAAAAATCTCAAGATAAACGAAACAAAAACAGAATACATGTATATATTTATATTACTAACAAAATACACACCCCCTGCAAGTTTTTATTAGATGTAACAAATATCTTTATATTATATGTTTATCAATTGCTTAAGCAACAAATAAATTTAATTTACCTTCAATATTTATACTAGGTATAGGTATCAGTCAAAGTTATCATTTCGATTTGTGTTAAATAAATCTGGAAGCTCCTGTCACCCTATGAATTAATTCTGTCAATTAAATTTAGAATGCCCCCAATTAAAATAACAAATTATTATTTTCTCGTTGTGCTTCAATGCTGAAATTTTTTCCGTAAAAATCGCACACTTTGATAATCTGGTATTTTTCCAAACATAATTGACCTATCTTTTTAACCAATAATATTGTTTGTTTTGAATTTCCAGTGAAAATGTACTTCATTTTTTATGATTACTAATAAAAGAATATAGCGTACTGGATGCCTAAAACACTGAGCAATTAACTGACAAACTATATTATCGTGAAAATTTCTGCAATACGTGTCTTCGAATTGTGGAGACCTAGGAATATATTAAAGATACCTGTCTTCTACTTGATTTAAATTGTTCTAATTGTTTAATTTATTATTGTTATCTTTGGCTTGTTATAAAATCCATTCGGCATAATATGCCTAATGGGTTTAGCAATTGGCTTTCATCTTTTCTCTAAAACAAAATATATAAAAACATATTTTACAATGCAGGGATTTGTGTACTCAGTTTCTAGAGTGGAGATGTGCACACTAAAAATAATAACACACATAATACATTTGGTGATTTTGAAATAAGTGTTCTTTTAAAAATTATAAGGCTGTTAGTATACACCGTTTGCATAGCATCGTCTGTTAAAGATATTAATCAATAACTTTATTAGAATAAATATTTATGAAAAATATTTAAATTTAATAACATGATTTTATTCGAACCGTTGATATATTTTTATATTTACAGTGTAAATTAAGGTTATGTTGTGAATATTTAAACGAAAACTTTGATATAAATATAATTTATTAAAGTGTATAGGTACTTAATTTTTTTATTATTTAATCTAATTTATTCGATTACTTGATTGGGAAATTTAATTTTTAATTACGTACTTTTTCAAACTTGTCACGGATATTTTTTTAAATTTTACAAAAGCTCAAGTCACTCAGCTTACATTCGCCGATTTTCGCAGCGTCTAATAACAAAGAAGTTCATTTCGAGAGAATCTTTAGTAAGCACTTATCGATTTTCATTTCAAGACCAAGGCTTCTGGCAAAAGTACCGGGAATTTGTCCAATATACCAACAGCTTTATTATTTTCTTTTTAATGAAAAATATTACATTTTCATTCAGAATACGTCAGTATGTTTTAATAAAAAATATTTTAATTACATTTTAATGATTATAATCACAGAAAATATAGATTTTATTTTTTTATTTGAGGAAAAAATTGTAACTGTATAATTTCTGAACGAAAATGAAGTATATTTATATATTGAAGATGTCTGCTCCAAAAACAGTGTATATAAATCTTTGTAATATGAAGTCATTTATTCTCAGGTAATTATTCAACCCGACGTGAATCCAGTCCTTTCATATCTGGATTTTAAAAATTTAGATGCAGAGCACCAAACTAACTTCTTGGCTACCAGAAAAAACTGTGTCATGAATAAGAAACGAGTAACAAACACAAAATGTGTAACTATTACGAAACGAAAAAAAAATAAGATTCGAGGAGTAAATTAATGATTTACTACTAAATTGATCTTGAAATTTGACAATAAAACCTCAATTTTACTAGTTTTTTTTTAAACAGGATTTACTATTAAAAAATATATCAAGTGGCAAAAAAAATGTTTCAACGAACTAAAAGAAGGCAACGCAATCAACTGATAATAAAGTTGTAATGAAAGTAACTGCGTGACAATCATACGTTTTATTTATATGGAATCGTAATGGAAATTGACACACCAATAATATAAAATAAATCTTTCATTTTAAAAATGTAGTATTTACTGCTGATAGCAGTATCGAGTTGACTATATAATAATTTATCCAAAATACAACCGTAAAAAGAGTACTATTATCACTTAAAGACAAATATTCAGCGACAAATAAAAAGTGCCTATCTTATTGAAATAGATAAACATGCGCTTTTACATTGCTAAATTCTGGGGTTATAGGTTAGAGTAATGTAACAGCATTGGAATCTAAATGTAATTATGATGTAAATGTAACAGGTAGTAGAGAAAAAATCAAGGTACGAAAATGACAAATATGTACAATATTTATGATTCGTAAGTAACAAGTTTGGTTCCATTAAAAGGTTCAAAATTGACGTATTTGTTGAATACTATGTATGAAATTAATGGCCAATAATATATTTTCTTGTAAAAGTTAAATGTGATACCATCAAACTTTGATACTTTACCATGGTAAAGCTAAAAAAGCACTTAAATGCAACACAAAATTTATTTTTTGCCAACTGAAAGCTTTCGTACTTTCATAATGTAATACAAATAAAAATAAAAGTTCGCAAGAAACGTAAAAAAATTCATCGCAATTCGTGAAAAAACCAACCATCACTAATCGAGTTTTCGTTCAAAATATCTAGCTCTTCAAAACGTTGAAAAGTTTCACATCAAAGTTTTTTTTGTTAATCAGCCAAAGAAATAAAACGTCGTCTAAAATAAAAGCTCTTTCAAACAAAAGATGAACAACCTCATAAAACAATAAATTTAATTTGTTATATGAAACGTGAGCGTTCACTGGATACCACAATGAACTTAAATATTGTGTTTTATAACTTTAAAAAACTTTAAAGTGTAATATGTTTGAGTAGATATTGGTATTTATTATTTACAAGAAATACCCTTGGAATATGCTAAAGATTTTGGCAAAAACTGCCACAAAAAAAAAAATCAGGAACAAAGGTTCTACCTAAATATCGAATAATTCTTCTACCGCAAGTATCTTTTACTTTGACTATTTTACCATTGCCATATCTTTATCTAAAAAACATACCACTTTTACATGTAATATTAAGTAGCATACTCTATAATTTATTTGGTTTACATTCATCACTTTTACAGGAATATGGAGTAGTAAATGATTTTTTATGATCGTATTGCAATTTTTTACTGTGATTCTTCGGTTATTTATAATTTTAATTTTAATATTTTACTTTCACTACATTGAATACTTTATTAAAATTATATATTTAAATATTTTTATGTAAGAGAAGTTTCTCATAAACATCCAACATTTCATACTTCGAGCTCTGTCTGCTCTTCTTATACTCTTTATGTAAACAGATTTTTTTAAATGAACCAATATGCCCATCATCTATATATATATCTATATCTCTGTTGAAGCTTTTGAAAAGTGTATATATTTTTGAAAATGAGGATCAATCATACATATAGCTTATAAATTTAGTTGATAAGCATGCATGAGTTGAAATCCCTCAAATGGTTGGGTGAGGTCAGGTTATGGTAGAAAACCAAAAGTAGTAAAATTTGATCTTGTAACTACGTATAAAACAATTGAAAAAATGCCTTGAAAACAATTTCAATATTTATTCATAGCTTCTAATGAAACAAACTTCTAATACTTTATGTTGAAATAGTTCTTAGCCAGTTTCTCAAAATGTTCACTACACAACATGATTGTGTAAATACAAATCCAATCACTCCGTACTGCGTATATAATAACCATATTTTGAATAAATTTGTAGTCTCATTTTAAATATCATATGAGATATTTCTAGCCAATACCGAACTCCAGTCAACCTTGCGCCATGTATTTATTACGCAATACCACAACTCACCGACGGTGGTAGTCATTAATAAATCAATACCTTCCGTTAACTGGTTTAGTCTTCATGATGAAAACGCATTTTCCGGATGGGGTAAATATTATTTTGCAATAAATAAGAAAATGTATTATTTTCTCTTAATACCCCGCAGCGTCGCTAGATGGTAGCGGCCGTAAAATAACAACAAAATAGATTAACATTGTTAGCTGTGGTTGTGAAACCACTCGACACTACTGAGTGTAGTGTTCATAAATCTCTTAAAATATTTATGTATGATATAATATGTATACAGTATTCATTATATTCAAGTCTCCCCAGTAGCCAAAAGGTTAAAACGCGCGCTTTCGATTCAAACAGCTGAGAGATTTAAGGGAATCCAAACATGCAAAGTAGATGCCCAATTCTTTCAGCAATTAACTGAATAAGTTCCGTGTAAAATCTGTCACATTGTATCTATAAAGTCCACTTATAGTGTGATGAAATTCATGCTGTGAGCTATATGCTTTACTTTCAAAACGGACATATCAAATAAATATTTAAAATACAAGATGAATTTATTATTAATACGAAAACTTTTTTTTTTCTTTTTGAGTAGAGTATATGAATGTCTGGAATATGAAAAAAGGTTCTTTAGCATAAATGTTGGTTGTCACCTAATTAACGCATCCACTGAGCGTTCAGTGTTTTATCTTAGATTTCTAATATGACTACAAAATTTGACATCTAATGATGTACGTTTAATTATGCTTGATTTAACTGTACAAATTTATACTACTACTACTGTACTATAAAATAATTTTCCTTTTTCAATTTCAAAATCTTTTTTTTTGAAAAATAGAATAAAGTTAAAAAATCAAATTTATCAACATAATTTAAATTATAAAAATGTTTTGACTGTTATTGTTTGGTTACAGATAATAAAATATGAGAATACAAATTTCAATCAGATATTTCAATTTTGATAAATGTTTTTTTTATGGATATGTTTACATACGTATAATAAAATCGTATTAGTTTAATCACTACGAGGGTCTATAATTTTCATAAATATTTAAATATCATTAAATATTTCATAAAGAAATTGAGCTGCACTTGTAAATATTTTCTTGAAAATGACACGACAAACTAAACAGCTATTAAAAACTTTGTATCGCATTATGTAATTCGAATTAAATCTAATCAAACCTATATATTACTCAGTGTAATATAACATATAATAACATAACATATTTCATCTCCACTTCTCACATTCATAAATACCGGTTTTGCTCGTATCATAAAAAATACACACTGTACCCATTACATACATTTATTCTCATATGGTAATAGCATAGTTTCAGAGCATTAATGTTGTTTTCTCGCTTTTCTCTCGACAAGACGTTATTGTAAAAGCCTCTACGGTAGATCATAAGAGATTTCCTTTTCACAAAATAATCCATGACATGAACCCTAAGTACCTACTTACATTAATCCGCCTCTGGTATTGTCAGCTCGCTATATTATTAAACTTACAGATAAACCGATAATTTTACAATGTTCATAGACATCAAACCTTATCAGAAATTACATTTCGTAGACATCAAACTTGTTCAAAATTTGTTGAAAATATACAAGTAAATATTTTTTTCAAATTACATGTGAAATTTCAAGATATACCTACAGAATTGTGATTATTTTTCTCTTTGTATATTTGCCAATAATCGATATATGATTTATTACACATTTTTTCCTCTTTTATTCAGTCTTTAGATTACGGCTAGCAAAGTTTTCCATATATTGAAATACATGTAAATAAACATCGTTGCAAATTTAGATGCCATATTTTTTGTTTGTTTTTCCCTGAATTTTATACATGTTACCTCACATTTCTCGAATAAGATTATTTTTAACTAATTAAAAATTTATCTAAAATCACCATTTCAATGTTGATTAAGCTGAATAATCCATGCTTTGTAATTAATACTAATATCGAAAGAAGTTACAGTATAAATTAAATTTTGACAATTTATTGAGGTTTAATGTTGTGCCGTTTCAAATTATAATGCAGCCATGTGATTCGGACTCATAACTTACCAACTGGACCACCGTACTCACTAAAAATTTACAACTATTTATTAAAAAATATAATAGCACGCTTGGCAACTATAGATTAAATTGAACTTGATTGTATTAAGAACATTCTAAAAAAATAAAGCTTGTTAAAAAAAGTATTCATAAGAAATATAAGGATATTCTGACAAGCAATAAAAATGATTTGAATTATATATTTTCATGTAAAGACAAATCGTTTTAGGTTGTATTCATGATCAAGCACTATTAAAATTTAAATTATAATTGTCCCTTAATAATATGCGTAATATTCATAAGTAATTGATATATTATATGATATATTAGACACTAAAACAATTTATATAATAGTCGATTTAATCCAAGTCTACAATAATTAACAAAGTATTTCATAGCAAAAAGCCAGCAGAGGTTTCTACACTTTGCATCTACAGTCTAAAAACAATTACGTAATCGAGCTTTCATTTGAATAATACTTTAAGTTTCAATTTGATTAAAAGCGATACTGTCGCTCCAAGCACACTGACTGCCGAGACTTTAAGTGATGTGTGGCAAAGCTGCGAACGTATTGAAATGTTAAGATTAGACCTTACTTCAAAGCTTTTTAAGTATTCATAGTATACATAAGCAAAAATTCATTACACGGAATGTACTGAAAATTATGTGATTATTACTATATCAATAATTAATTACAAAAAAACATTTTTACTACTTTAAAAATTTGAGGATTAATAATACACCGAAGCTTCGACGAATTGATTGATCAATCGGCCACCAAAGCGGCAAACATTTTTTATTATATAATTTATTAAAAGTTTCATATTATTAAGAGTCGATTAATTATTTATCTCTAATACTGCATAGAATTCTTTTATTTAAATGTTGCGTAATGTGTTTTTATACGTCTATGGATCTGTCAAATTTTAAATAGTGTTTTATGTTTTATAGTGTCTTATGTTTTTTGTCTAAATTTTGTTTTTTATTTCCATTAATGAGAAGCGTCTGTAATGAGCAGTATAAAAAAACCCTTAAATGAATATACAAGATTATAGCATAAATAAAAATGTACAGGAAGCTTTTGTTTATATATTGGATAAAATTTTAGTCACAGCTTTTTTGTTTTGATAAATAATTCCAGTTTTTTTAGTGGTAAATTGCCAGTAATAATAGTAATCACTACACAATGTATCTATTACAAAATATTTCGATGTGTCTAAAGATTTATTTCTACATAAATACTTGCTTATACCATATTACTATCCTCATAGTGTTGTGGCCAAAGCTTACGAAAGACCGCTATTATTTTAATGCAAAGTTATGGGTAGGAGGAGACGCAAAGAGATAAGGTCGTAAGATAAAACGTGGCCATTTGTAACCACCAAGTGCCCTCACTTCATCTTAAGACTCCTGGCAATTTAAAAGATTTGCAATAATTCTGCTCATTTTTGTCAATGCCCAAAAAGTAAGAAATAAACAAGCCTAATGGTATTTCTAATATATTAAAAGTTTCATTGTTTACAGAGTAAGCCACCAATATGTGACAATATAGAGTTATTTTGATTATCCGAAATAAACTTTAAAACGTAGATATAAAATGTGAGCAAAAGGACTTGATAATCAATATTTCCTCAGTATAAATATAACCTACAATCATTTTATATTTATTTTACTGTTGTTTTAAAACTCACAGTATATTGACTATAGAAAATTAAAAGGACTTAACTGTATTTCTTCGATATTCACAACGCTTAAAACTCAATATACGAGTACGTTATATCAAAAGTATATAAGCTTATTTTTGAAATCAGTATCTATATTTAGCTTTCAAGTTTCAAAAAAGCACGTGCTGTAAATTTTTATTAGTTTTTCTTAATATCCAGACGTTTTAAAATGATTCATTATTCAGTCTGTTAATTAGTAATTTTTGTCGCCATTCAAATGCAATTCAAACAAAATATATTTATATTGAAAATTTTACATTACAAAAAACTTATATTCTTTACACACGTAAGATTGTACAAAATTATTCATTTGTATGATAATTAACTATCTAACAATAAACTACATTAAAAATAGCTTTGAATTTATTTGTTACTTTGTTTTAAAAAATATAAAAAAATATTTTTTCAATAGGCTAGCTGAATAATATATATATTTGAATTATTGAGTACACACTTATATTGATGTTGTAATTTAATTCTACTATTTGAGTTTATTGTGAGCACCTAAGCAATTTTAAAACTGTTTTAATAGTAGTATTATATAGTATGAAGTATTTTTTGTTCAGATTAAATTTTATTCCTGGATTGTATGATGTAAATATACTGTATCTATCTATACCTACTAAGTAAAGAAGTCAATTGGCAGTTTTCCACTCTGCTTGCAGTAAACGTAATATGTATGTAAATCGACTCACTATTCGTTGGTATAACTTTCAAACCCCTCATTGAAAACTATCGTCCATGCATTTTTCAATTTTCATGAATTGTTTTTGAAAAGTTGAATAGTTTTACGCCAAAGTTTACTTTGGATTTTCAGCTTACTCACAGCTTTATTCTTCAAGTATTTTGAGCTTTTTTATTATGATTATCATTAACGTTAAATTTTAATTGTAAACCAAGCCCACGTCTGCATGTATATTATTTTTAAGTGTAAAACTAGAGAAACTGTTTTCTAAATATTAAATTCCATACTAATTTACATAATTTGCATAATGCCATATTTAATTATGTTGTAATTTAATATATTATAAAAACAGAGAACGTCTTTAATAGAAATGAAAACGTTTAATAGTAAGAGATTTTTACTATTCCTTTTACCATTTCTATTCTGATTAACACTTGCAACAAGTATAATATTAACCAGAATAGAAATAAGCCTCGTTCGAGTACACATCAATTAAAAATTCCAAAAAAGCTACCTCTGAAATATTCCCAATATATAAAATACGTTTCACATTCTTTACACCACGATATATGCCTATAAAAAATTTTATAGTCATAGTCGATGATGGGAAGAAAGAGATATATTTTATTTTATGAGCAATTTGAATTTATGTTTCAGTTACGCGACTATATTTTATAAATATTAATAGGATACGTTATTATAAATCATTTCCACGTTATTTTACTAATGAATTGAATTATTAATTGTAGGTTTAGTTATAATTTGTATAACGCAATAATTTAAATAGTTGTATTTGTCAGGATTTAAATAAACAGATGAAAAATCCTTTCCTTAGGGATTGTAAATTGCATGCAATACAGAAAATTGAGTTAGAACGACATCGCATAGACATGGAAATATGTAATCGCGTTTCTCTGATTTATCAAAAGCTTTTTTATCTAACAAGCCTCAACAGTACAAAAGAGTAAATAAAAAATGTAAGTACATTGCAATTCAGTTAAAATGTATATATATATATTATGACCTATAGCATACTGTTAAATTATACAATAAGTATAAATTATATTATATTACGCATGTTATTCTTTATAATAAAATAACACCGATGAAAGTGCATTATGTATCACGGCTTATTTTCCGTGTTTATATTATATCTTGAAATCTTTAATTTTTATAAAGAATTCTGCCGTAACGAAATTTTAGGAATAACGAATATTTTTTTCCGTTAACATGTTCGTCTCTTAACATTAATTACTTTACTTTTATAATTGCAAGCACCTACTCTACATTCGATATAACGAAATTTCATTACAACAAAATATTTCATGTGATCCCACAGATTTTGTGACAAAGATTTATGACTGTAAATTTAATGATATCCGCTCTAAAAATGGAGCGTGTAGATTTCTATAAACTAAACCAATTTTCACGAAAATTGGTCGTTAGCTAAGTCGTGCTTGATGTTCAAATAATAATATTAAAAATATATTTTATCTGTATTTTTTTATTTCAACATCCTATACCAAAGCATAAATACTTACCGAATATATTTTTTTCATAATATTCATTATTATTAATATCACTGTCACCTTAGTTGCACCGTATGCAGTATACATATACGGTTGCGAGAGTGCATTCAATTTATTTATTATTTTAATTACTATAATATTAATTATTATTTCGTTACAGTATATACATTTTTTGTAAGTCTAACGTTACAGTATAAATCAGGTGGCATGTTATCTTTGAAAGAAATTTATCCACTAATGGGCGTGAAATTCATCTTAAAGGTAACAATTATTTTTTACCTTCAAAAATCATCAGAAATTGATTTATGATTTATTTTTAAAAAATGCATCGTTATTTAATATACGAAATAACTTATTATGAAAAACTTTATCGGTAAATTTATTTTAAATTGCAATATACATAAGTATGAAGTGACCTACATTTAAATTATCTACGATTTAAAAATTCATATCGGGAGTAGAAACGAGATTAAAGGCTTGTAATAAAAATTTATTCGAAGGCACGAGCATACTCTCTTTGGAGTATTTTTTGTCAAAAAAAAAATATAAAAATATTCGCAGGAATTTTTGCTGAACTGCAATGGTGCACTCGCAGCTAACGAATGCATCTGATAAAGCAAATGCACTTCCATAATACGAGCTTTTCACGTTTATAACAGGATGCTCGAAAAGTGCTTTGTTAAAATTTTATATAAAAATGGCTTGAGAACAGAAAAATGCTCTTATTAAAATTGCTAATTCTGTGAGCAAAAAAACTTTGGTTGGCCGGAAAAAAATTCAAATAAAATATAAGTTTCCTGCCTATAGTTCGACGTTATAAAATCAATTATATCATTCAAGTAAAATACGCAGTAATCAAAGAAATATTATGATATATTTAAATATATTGTTTGTTATTATTTAAAACACGAAAAATGTTTTTAATAAGCGCCACAATTTCACGGAATTTCAAATGAAAAATCTGTTAAAAATATTTATTTTCTCAAAATTATCGTCAGTTTTTTTCAAGTGGATGGTCAATTAACAACTTCGGGGAAAGTGAAAATATAACTCTGTTACTTCCACAAAAATTAAAAAATGACTCGTATTTTAACACCACGGGGATGACAGGATAAATCTTTTTTTCATGAAAAGTTTCGGATGGCTATATCGATATTTTAATATGTTTTTCCTCATGTAAATATGAATTACATTATTTTGATCTTTCAAATTTTTTTTTTTAATAAATTGTGTAGAGAAAATCTTTACTCTGTTCAATGATAATAAATGATTACTCTTAATTTCTTTCATATTTTTTTATGAATAGTTATATATATTTAAGTGTTTGCGTTAAAGAAATACCTCACTATAAATCTCTGTATAAATAATACTAAAGCGCAAAAGTGTCATTTAAAAAAAATGTTAAAAATTAGCACAATTACTATTCAACTAAAAACTTAGTTATTTCCTTGTAATAAGAGTATTCTATTTTTTTTTTTTTAAACAACGAAAAAAGAAAAAATCTTGATAGAACTTTGCGAGTGTGATTTTTTCGCAATATTTTGATTTTAAAACAACACTTATAACTGTATCATATACACAGTATTAATAATAACTAAGTCATGTTGGTGTTATTATTATATATATATATATATGTACGTATATCTAGATATATTTAAAAAGCTCGTTCAAAATCCGCATTTCGTTGTCTAGGCTTACATTGGCGGCGGAAAGCGGGGGGCTCAAATTGCTTTGAACTCTTTTATTTTTTCATCAGCGCCTGGGGAGGGTGTCGTCAAGGGAAAAATTGAAACCGAAACAACAAACAATACAAAAACTTTGGATATAAGTTTTTTTGGAAGCGAAAGCGCCCATTGTTTTAAAAAGTTATTTAACTCATCCAAATCTGAAAAGCTTCAATAACCTTTTCTTCTTCCACAAGAAAAATATGTTCCTTTATTTGTTAAATAATTGTTACAAGAAAAAATTTAATAACTGTAATAACTACCCATAGTATAAATGTATGCATTATACAATACATGTAGTAAATCTCAAACTAACTTTTATTAGATACTGCAGTCAATGTCAAATTTCATTTAAAATTATACCATTTAATTTTAAAAGCTTTTATAATAACTTTTTTTTATCTATTATTATGCATTAAATATTCACTTAGTTAACTTATTTCCTTGGCAACAAGACATGTTATTAGAAAATGTAGAAATCATTAAATATTTTCATATTTAACTTATATTCAGCGGTTATAAACTAAGGCAGACGTAATTTGAGAAATGGCTCTACATATTATTATTCTTAAATATCTTTAACGTATTAAACGATCATTATATTACCAATTTATTATGATTAATTATACAGGTGGTTTCCTTAGTAAGCTTTTATTTAGCTTTATTTGTCAGTCCTGGTTCATTATTTTTATTATTGCTATTTTTATCCAACCAATAACATTTTAAAAGTATTGTTTTTTTTTATTACATTACAAAAATAAATGTTGTTACGATTCATTGGTTGATAGAATTACTGCATTTATCCAAGCCTTACATTTTTATATTTTAATATTATAGAAGAGATCTAAATCGGCTGACGTACTTTTTCGGCTATATAGCAAATACGCCATCAAAGTTCATAGTATTCCGACGGTAAACATCAATGATCTGTTAGAACGTTTTTGTGTTAGGAAGACACGAATTAAACATATTTTTTAATGTATAAATAAATTTTATTATCTTTTCTATGTTTCCCACCCAAAATCAAAAAAAAATTTAAAAATTCTGAAATATTTATAATTCAATAAATAAACTCAACTGCGGTGTGTGTAATTTTATATGAAAACTAATCCCGTGTAATTATGTAAGTCGTGTTTTTATCCAAATCAAATTGAGTATAAAGATAAGGTAATTATTTTAGGTTGGAAAATTTAGAATAACCATGTATGTCAAATAAAAAGCCACTTATAAATTATGTTATATTTATATTAAAGGTTTTTTTAGGAACTTAAACATTTTTATACGTAATTTTATTATTATTTAATTTTCTACCTATTTACGACAAAAAACAAACTATTAATAAATTATGAAACCATACTACTGTATTTGTTTTTTTTTTTAATTAAATAATGGATCATAAATTACCACAGATTAAGAACGCTTTCCTGAAAAGTTGGCTTTTGTATATCCTCTTTATTATGGGTTAGTACACAAATATATTAAATAGCTTATTTTTTATCGTAATTCTCCCTTGTATGAATACTAAGTAATCACTTTCTCGGTACTAAAAACGTACGTACATTTGACCAACCCTGATTTATAGAAAGGCTCTATGAGGCGAGAATTTTAATTAACTACTAACGAAGAGGGGGGAGGTTTATCCCATCTCCGCTCCGTTTCACCGCGCCCTCTCCCGCTCCATCACTCCTCGTCGTCCTCTTATGTTGAATTTGATAAGCAAAGTTTATAACAAGTTTTCTTGCGTCCCAGAGGAAGAGCTGGCTGGCTTTTTCCATCGATCGAAACTTATTGGTTTGATGGTACTAAATAAACTCTAGGAAGTCAAATATTAGGCTTGATTCAATATTATATATACCCATTACTACGACACGTGACATGATAAAAAAAATATATGTAACATTCGTAATTACTTTATTATATTAATTTACTTCCTAATGGAAGCCTTGGCTTGTATAATAATTTAAATCTTGATAGTGTAGAGATTTATCTTCTCTATTTTATGATCTGAATTTTTTTAGTATAAAACTTGAATAATAATATACCTGAGCCATTAAAGTTACTCCAAATATTTATAAAAAGCATATTAAGTTTCGAAAAACGAAATTTTCTACTAAATTGTCACAGTAAACTTTTAGGAGCTTTTTATGCAACAAAATAATATTTCTAGATTTCTTAGCTTTTTGCATTATATTGTCTTAATATTTTTTGGATACATACAGCTGACTCTGTGGCCTTTGGTCCTGTATTTTCATTGAATTAAATCTAAAATTGAGAAATTTACTATTCAAATACTGAAAAGTTTGATATTTGATCGGTATTATCAACATTAAAAATTCTCCTTGCATGCTTAAATGCCTAAATATTGTTGAAATTGCGTCTATCAAAAGTCACCTTTTCATTTTGAGACCCGTTGTTAATTTATTTTCAAAACGTCGCTACAGTCAAATTAGTTATTCTAGCTTTTTTTATTTTCAGACTTTATAATATTAAGCATATGTATTTTTTCAAATTGCATACTCTATATGAACATCTACGTAAATAATAAACTTTAAGCTGTGAAATACCATATAAAATAACATAACACAATTAAAATTTTCTGAGGTACTACACTTCTAGATTACTATTATTTATAGTTATATCTAGATAACTATTCCTCAAGTTAAATGAGTTTCAGTAATATGAAAAGGTACTTAATACTATCTAGAGAAATTTTATTTGACGGAGTTACAGGATACTGATAAACTGGGTCGATATGAGAGTATGAGTTAAGTATAAAGATTCTCGGAAGAACTTAGATTAAGAAAATTTTGGGGAAGAAGTAATAGATTTTAAAGTAGAAAAAAATTACAGCTTCATTAGAAGATACAACACTTAGCCCCACTGTGTGAAATATATATAGTATACATTAAATTAATTCGTTAGAAATTTGGCTTATTAAATAAATAAAATAATGTTCTGTAAAAAGGTCGACGAAATAAATAATTAATAGTTTTTATTTTTACATAGTTTCAAAACGATTCTCAAACGTGTTTTTACGAAAATTTCAAGCGTAAAAAAGTAACATATCTAATTATGGAGCTTAATATGAATTGACATAAAATATTTTTATTTTTTTTTGAAATATTTTTTCGCGAAAATTATGACCAAAATACTAAATATATCGAGTATTTCTCCTGGATTTTTAATTAATTTAAAAAATATATACTTTTTTAACCATTTTCGATCCCAAAGTGGAGAATATAGATCTCCGCGATGTGAAGAGCTCTTGACAGATTATTTTTCACGAGAATTGTTAAGCCCAATCTGGACCTGCATTTTTTGAATTTTTAAAATCTGGATTGCTAAGCGCCCACGCTTTCCTTTACGCTGCCGAGGAGAAGTATAAATTCAGCAATAACACTTAATTCGACAACATTCGCTATCATGAGATTAACAGACGCGTAATTCTACTAACACTAGAGTAAAGTCAATAATAATATCTATAATATACAAAATAATTTTATTTATTTATTTTAAATAAATTATTTTCTTTAGATTGACTAATTTATGTTTTTAAGCATTACAATATATGTGACCATTTTAGAATCTTAAGTTGAAAGTGCAAGTATTAATCGTCAAGCAAAGGATCAATCGAACGGTTCGAATATTTTTCCAATTTTCCCCGAAAGCTACTCAAATTGTACTCGTAAAGCTACCGATACGTATCATAGCCTTGAGAAAGTTTTATTTATACGTTTGAAAAGAAAACTTGTTAAAATAATGTGGTTTCCTTGACATATTGCTTCAGGAGAAGTCTACGTCGCGCAAGACCAATTCCATTCACAAAGGAAAACCGTGTCAATGAAAGTAAGAGAACGATTTTCTTTGTCAAGTCGTCACTGTTTATATTTCTTCATTAAACGTTATTTAATTAACCATTTACTAAAAACTAAACACTTGCAACTTGTTTTTTGTTCGTTTGACAACAATTTTGATACAAAAATAATCAACATTAACTGTTTTCTTTTAATAGTTTCTCTTTGTAGATTGATTAATATAATTTATATTAAAAAAGCTTAAGCAAACCTTTTAAATGATCACCATGATTGTAATGCTTTTACACTTTTTTGATATCTGAAATTTATCCCAAAAAACGCTCATTTATCTTCTCAGCATGATATAATTTATATCACGCAGTAATTAAATTAAAATGCGTACACACTTTTTAATTCGGCTAAAAGTTCAACAGTTTAATAATTTAATATTATGGGTACAAATAATATATATATGGTAAATTCTGAACTATTTAAAACTGGTAAACTTCCATATGTGAGATCACTGTTAGC
>JAGVSQ010000107.1:9467-24601 GCA_022683975.1 Rhyacophila evoluta
TGCATATTCGAAACTTTGGCGTTTGAATGCATTTGGCGATACAAACAAAATCAAAGGAAAATAGAATAAAACATTCTTTTAGGATGACACTTTCAAATCCCCTTTTTAAACGTTATGGTTATTATTTACTTGGTTTATTTTTAGTGCATTCAATGCAAAATATTTATTTACTTTTGCACAAGTTCATCTTATCAAAATGGGTCCACGCATGTTAAAACTTGTTGGGTTTAAAGAATGTAGGGAGGTACATGAAGTATTTGTTACAGTTGTATACAGTCAAATTATTCTTAATTTATTTAAATCCAACAAATTTTCATCTACCTGCATTAATAAAGTTTTGGAGATTTAAATTCACAGTTTTATGATGCAAGTCGAAATTAAATAATGATGTATTTTGTACGTTGAGTGAGTTAAAGCAAATTTGATAATGTAACTTAACATTTTTAATAAAATTTTTAAGTCCAAACAATCTTATAATATAGCTTACAAAAATATACAAATTTTGTATTATAATAATTAATTTTCATATAATAGGCATTGCAGAAAGTGTGATTTAAATTGGCTTGAATAAATAAAACCTGATAATTTTCAACATTGTATTTTACAATTGAGAACATTATGAAATAAAACCTTACTACTTCACATACCCATAATAATTAGAAACTCGAGTGATAATACGGGTATCTCATCAAAATCTACAAAATATTCTTCCAACACAATTAAATGTGCCAGTTAAAATTCATAAGTCGAAATTGCGTTAATTTTGACACCAACTTCTCACAACATTCAATTTGCACAATATTTTTCGTAATTATTAACTCTTAATTTCAAACAAGTAATAGCACAATTTTCTCAGATTCAAAACAGATCAAAAATTTTAACAATTTTAATTTTCAAGCGACACAACTTTGGAATTTCTAGTCACTTTAATTTAGAATTAGTGAAGTGGTGTACATTCATTATTTTGTAGATAAAACATCAACAATTTAATCAATCAAGCTGCCTTTATAGTGGGTGAGAAATTACACTCAATAACCTTTATAATTTAATAACATTTAGCAAAATTGTTGTGATATTTAAAATCGACAATTTTCCGCAGATCAATTCACCCAAACATTTTGATATGCATCACTTATAGAATTCAGTCATCCAGCATAACCTGAACAATGGAATCATTGAAACAAATATTCCTGACTAATTTTCTTAGTCAATCAGGCAGCTAACCTCAAATTTTCATCTGTTATCAGAATCCATAGCTTCATTTTACAATGAACAGACAATGTGTAGGTTGACGATGGTTTGAGATGCCAGTCCTTTCATATATTTCAGTATTTACATAAGTATTTTACCTATAATCAGTTGAAGCATACTACATGCATATTATGCAAAAAGAAAACATAATTATAACATCCATATCCATAGATTAAATTATAGAATGTTTTATAAAACTGATTAAAAAGGCTAGGCCAATCAGGCATGTAAAATTTCCATTCCGGGATAAGTATCTAACATTATAAAAAAATATAATTTTTTGGTTTACACTTGATTAGTTAGAAATTGTAATAATGAATAAAACGCTAAATTGATTTTTGCAAATCATACCTTGAATGAGACATATTATTTATGAAAATAATTTTCAAAAACCCCACTTATATAAATATTTGCAAAAAAAAAGTGTCAAATAGTGATAAAAGAATTCAAAATTGAATCAATTTTGCACAAGTGGTGTCTGAAAATACAATACAGGAAAACTTAATTTTAATCATGAAACGAAAAATTTATTTAATGAGTAGCCTTGATAATCTTGCCTGAATGAAGTTATCAATGGCTTAAAAGTATACATAAAAAAAATATAGTTAAAATACCTAGGTATGCAAATTTATAGAAATAGTATGGGCCGCAAGCTCAGGGAGGAGTGGATATTTGGAACAGTGATTGCGCTAGACAGCAGTTCCTCCTGTCTCCAGGCGGACCCGAAGCGCCTCCCTCTCTCGTTGAACATCAGCAAGTTCTACACTTAACTCCTGACATAAGCGACAGAGGAGAGAATTTTGTTCCCGAAGCCTCTTAAGGGAATCGTCATTGCGTCGACCGGCTGTTTGGTCAAAGGTTGATTCCATTGCACCGGATGCATCTGGGCTCTCCGAGCCGCGGGGCGTTGGCTTTCGATAAACTTGAAAGGCTCCATGTTTCCTAGGAGCAGAATCAGTGTCTTCTTCAAAGCTAGCCCTACTCCTAGGAAGGCCAACAGTTGGGCCATCTGTAGTTGGAGGTGGAAAGCCTCCAGGGAAGCGGGCGAAATCAGCAAAAGTCTCAGCCGGAGCACCCTCAGGACTCCGAGGGAAGGCATCTGTTGGGCCAAAGGCTGGGTCACCCGTCAGACCTAGGACATCTCCCTCACTGCGTTGGTTTACGAGCTTCTTGCTCTGCGGACCAGCAACAGATGGAGAAATCCTAGGGGGAACTTGAGGAGGCGCACCAACAGATGTCGAGTGGGCACTTTTAAACCTGTTAAGGTCGAGGCTACTCGATCGTGTGTGGGCACGGTGAGGTCTAGGAGGTGGTGGGGGAGGTGCCTCTTTTTTAGGGGCAAACTGCAGGGAGAGGGGGCCAGCAGGGCCATCTTCACCACCGAGAGAGCCATCCTTTGCTGGAGGAGGAGGGATAGCTCCAGCACTTTTAAGTGTTGCCTTTTTGGCCTGGGGTCGCTGAATGGGCCTTATATCACCAGCGATTGCAGGAACAAAGCCTGCATCGACTGAAAGTCTGGCACCTGGCCTTTTAGGGCTGGGTACATCGCGGCCATCTCTGAAATTTGGCGGAGTACCGTCCCGCCTCCTAGGAGATGTACCTCCAGATTCAGATGCCTGCGAAGGAAGAGAAGAGGCATCGGGAGTGACCCTTAATGGTACAGGATGGAATATTTTGGGATCCCTTTCGACAGCCGCCTTTTGAAAATCAAAATTGACCGGTTTGGGGCCTGGGCTAGCAACGCTTGAAGTGGGTGAGTCAACAAACTTGGTCCACTCTCTATTTCCAGTCAAAGCCTCAGGTTTATTAGCTCTAGGAGGAATATCTCCAGCAGCCGGGGGACTCGGTGACGGTGAACCTTCATCCCTATTGAGACTTTTGACATTAGAGCTATCGAAGTCATCTGTTTCATTTGCAGGAAGTTCTGAAGCAGGAAGAGGCGGGGCAATCCCAGAAGAAAATTCTGCACCGAGGCTTAGATCAGTATCAGAACCGAGATCAACTAAGCGGGAAGTGATAATCCTTTCAGGACTCACTTCAGGTGATGGTTCACGAACCCTCGGAACAAGCGCTGGTGGCAGAACATCAGGGACAGGAATCTCTTTCCTCCGTAAGACCACCAAATGCATGGCAGTAGTGAATTCTTCGATACATAGTGCCCCATCTTTGGTTACATCAGACAGCAACCATATTTTACGCAAGTCAGCCACAGGCAGTCTGGACTTCTCGAAAAATAATCTGGAAATATAAAAAAATCATTTTTGTTTAGTGATCAGTATGCGATACTTGGCTGGTAAAATTAATTGAAATTAAATGCTCATGTATTCAATCGGATTTAACTAAAAGCCCAGAAAACACTAATTATATTACAAACACCTTTTTGTAATTTAACAACTATTAAGAGATCAGATAAACTATTTTGAACTCTTGAATACAAGAGCATTCAAATATAATAGTATTTTCTCTGTGAACAAATGAATTGTCAACCGACCTTTTACATGCCCCCACTATAAAGTTTTTATTAATGAAGAAACTTTAATTATATCTGGAAAGTATTATTAAATAATACTTTGTCTTTTTATTTTGTGAAAGTAATGTATAATTTACCGATTTATAATAAATAAAGTGGCTTCTTTATTAAAAACCTAGACTCTAGAGCAGTGGTCGCCAAACTCAATAAGGATGTGAGCTACTTTCGGTAATTGAACTTGTCTGGCGAGCTACTTTTACATATTCCTTCTTCATCGTCCTTTATCATACCATACACAATATTATTATATTACATTGGTCGTCGTACGATTACGTATTATTATATTACGGTATTCAGCGATGAACGTATGGCGACCATTGCTCTAGAGAATAGAAAGTCACTCCTATCGCGGGTATCATTACGTCATCAATTCTTCTTTCCATCATAAAAGTCATCATATCTTTAAGAGACATTTTTGATAACCTCGGCAAACCTCACTTGTCCCAACAACAGCTTGTGTACACCAGGATATTTTCGTTTGAAGAACTTAAAATATCTGAAACTTGATTAATTTATTCTATCTTGTGCTTAATGCCGATTTCATTTTATCCAGATGAATTGCAAAAATACAACATTGTCTTTTGCATAAAGTTGTAATATTCTTGCCCTGGAAGTACTTCTTGATTCCATTCTTGAATCGATGAAATAACTCTTACTTTCAACACTTCTAAAATATTAAGCCATTCCACTAATCAACTGTACCTACAACGAAAGTGCATTATTTTTTAGGTGAAATTTGATTTTCACATTTTGAACTAAGGTTTATTTTAGGGTTATATCTTATTTTCCGGAAAACACGGTAGCTATAAATTAATGATAGCAATAGAAAAATAGTAATGTAAAAAAAAGAATGTTAAAAATATCATGAAATAAAATGAGGAAAAAGATAAGATCAAAATCAAACTTAAAATTACATTTAATGTTTTCTCCTTTTCTTGATTTGAACAGTCACTGTCCCCGAAAGTCTAAAATATTTTTAAAACTGAAGTGTGAGAAAGACAGTATTTTTCTTTTAATCATGTTCACTGCAACACAAGTGGAGCTTTGAGTATCCTACATTATTTTCAATATATTGTAAAAGTATCATTCCTCATCATCTCACTTTGACATTATTTACTACTTATATGTTTTGGAGAATTATGTTGATGATATGTGTATTCACTAAAATTATCAAATTTACGCATTGAATAATAATTTAGTACTAATGTCAATAACATTCAAAAGAAAAAGAATGATAGAATATAAAAAAGATACTTATAAGCGAAAAAATTCATAGATATAATTAGTGCTGATACAAAACATATTTAGCCTTTTCAAGAGTGAGTTTTTTTCATAGCGCATTTCATTTTGATACATGTCGGTTGGTATACATTGATAATATCTTAACTTTTTTGAAAATGTCTTCAGAAGTATCGAATAGTTATTGAAATGATCTATATTTTTATAGGAAATACCAGTTCCCACGATATACGGTCCGACGCAGCATTACAATTATACTCATTTGAGCACAGACAGCATTGGAGGTAATATTACGTCCATATTCCTTAATAGGTTAATAAATGTGCTACCTGGCAACGCTGCCAGCAACGAAGCCCCGTGCATCAGGCTGCAGTTGACGGAATTGAGCAGCGTAATGTCTCCTTTGATCGGGTCCAACCCGCCACACAGACCTGCCTGGAGATTCTCCTGTTTCATCGTCAGACGAATGACGGTCTGATGATTCTTCTTCGGTACCTGCGTTATCACAAAAAATTCAAATAAATTATACAGCATATGTCTTCACTATACTTTGACTTACACTACACGACTCCTAATAGTATATGGATATCCATAATGTGAAGATTTATTATAATATATCAATTTCACAAGGTCTAGTTGTCAAGTGATCACTTGTTGGACATTCATTCATATTTTGGATCTATTATGAATACACATTACCAGCATGTTTTCTTTTTTACCATTGAATGGTTCCACTTTATGTAACTTTAATTTTCAGAATGATAATTTAAGTAATTATGACAAATTCAATAACTGCAGTGAATATCAAAAGACTTTCAATAGCAATAATGGATATTTTCTTTAAGTTGTCCAAGAGTTAGTGGCTTGTTAATATATAATTGACTCAACAAATACTCGCAAAATGATGTCCAAATCTGTCAAATCAAGTGGCCACTGATCAAATAATAACACATTCTATAGATTATTATAATATTTGTGTAATCATTAAAAGTTTCGCAGTGCTATGGAACTGCCATCATGACATCTCAAATCAAAATTTTAGATTAGAGTGATGGCATTTATTTCACCAAATTATTAATGTGATGAAAATTTATATTCTATAAGTAAAGAGTTTGTTTCTTATTTTTACAACTTTAAAAACAAAAGAATTTTTTAATAATCACTCGACAAATGTCTGAACATCATGTTATTTTGAGTTCACATTGGATATTCAGAGAGTATATCAGCACAAAACTTCAAAATATTGTCAATATCTGAAAAGTTTACAAAAAGAACACAAAAAAATTTGATTACATCCATTCTGTAACATAATATAAATCTACTTCAAGTATGGCAACCCTAATACAGAATTGCATTTGTGTCAATGTCACCTATGAGGACATTCACTGAGGAAGCATTATTGGTCAATTAAAATTAATTTTAGTATCCTTTGTGTGAAACAAAACAAACATCCTGTATCTATAAAATATTTAGAACACAGATGATACATTAAAAAAAGTAATTTTGGCATAATTGGTGAGGAAATTAATGTCGGATTTATTTATTTACATACACACATTTTGTGCATACAATTTGAAATTTACTACTTATGTGAATAGTGTGTAAATTTATTCATTCAATTTCTTTTTAATAATGTTATCATTGTATTGTAATATATGTGGATATTTTGTTTCCAAATAATGAGAGCATTATAATATCGTAGAATAAACATAAATTATAACGGCATGGGTTTATTTAATGAAAGCACAAATTGTTATGGTCAGTTAATACCATTTGATGTATATCTATTGTCGATAAACAATTCCAAAATGGAAAACTGTGAAAACAAAAGAAAGTCACTAACTACGAAAAAATGACGCAACTGAAAAATGAATTGAGCTTAACATTTATATATTCACATTAGACAGTAAAATACGTAACCAACAAAAATAGAAATAAGTGTAATGATTCATTATTAAAAAATCAAATCCGTCATAAATATAAAAAGCTGAAAAGATCACTCCAGAAGATGTCAGTCAAAAAGAAAACTAATTTAAATAAGTCATTTTTTTATAAGGATGACAAGTATCAAAATGTACCTAATAATTGAGTGTGTTCTTCGCCAATTGACGCGGCCGGCCACCGTCCATGGCCAGCAGGTCCGGTGGCCGACCAAGGTCCATGGGCTGTGAGGAGACCTTGTGCTCTTTGGTCTGCAACTGAATTAGTTGGAGTAGGACTTTCGCTTGCCGTACTCCACGGAGATCCATTCGTAGCCCTCATCTAGAAATTATAACATGTATCATTAAAAGAAATAGAATGAAAAATATTATGTCACTGTTTCATTCATAAAGAAAGGGCAAATCTGTTAAATGATCTTTATTAGATGTTGGGACATCTTATAAAAATTAAAACTAAATAAAGATAATGTTTTAAATTTGATCACAGTCACAAATAATTCGTTCTGGCTATATCATTTTTTATACAATATAGTTATGATGTATATTTACAACAAAATCTTGAGGATATGGCAAATGTTTTTAAATTAATGTCCTACATACTTTATAATCACATGTAATAAAATAAAGAGCAAATGTAATTATTTAAATTTGATTAATGACAAATATAGAAAAATAGCCCCAAAATCAGAATAATTAAAATTGATGAGCAAAATAATTTTGCGTGAATATTTAATCGAGAAGAGATAAAAACAATATTTTGCAATACTATCTACCAATTATAATTTGTTAAAATTTAATATGCAATAATAATAACATTATTACTTAAAAATATGTAATTTCAGATGAGTTGTTTGCTTTGAAAATAAGCTTTACAGACATAGTAACTTATCAGTCAGCTTGTTGACAGTGATAAGAACATTATGACCAGCGCAGATATGACACTAGCAATAAAATAAAAAATCATTAATATCACTTTCAATTTTTAATGTTTATCAGGAAAATAACATTACAAGGATATAATGTTACACATTGGAATTAATTTCAAGACAATAACTGGCGGAAAAATCTATATGCACTGACTATATGTGAATTTGATGACAGTCGAGTTTAAATAAAATTACCATATGTTGAAATTAAACATAGATTATTAACTACAATTCTACATTTTTTTTAAATTACTGTATATCTTGACAAGAGTAAAATAAAATTTATGCAAAAAATAAGTCATAAGGCATTTAGATTAGTAATGCTTTTAATAAGTAGTAATCTATCTCAAAATCTATGAATAAATGGCATTAAGCATCTTGTCAAATAAAATATTATCGCTTTGAGAATAGATCAAAAAGGAAAATATCACAACTTCATATCTTCACCATAATACGGAGCATATGATCACCTATATTGGATTTCTATAGATTTTTTGTAAGGATTGGGTTAGTTGTCTACTCAACCTATTAGACTAGTATCTTAAATCCAAATGCATCTGCAGTACTGCAGTAGACTATTTTAAGTAACTGATTAAACATAACCTAGAACTAGCTCAAAATTCATTCAAAAAGTTTTTTTTTGTATAATCTGAGTTATTTGACACTACGAAGTCTATTTGAAAATGTATTGCCAATGTTTGTCTATACATTTAATAATAAATTAATATTCTTAAAATATAAAATATTTTTGAAGAATATAAAATGTCTGAGGTTGTTCTACGTTAATTTGGTAAATAATGAATAAACTGTTATTTCGAATCTAAGTATAACAAACAAATTTATAAGAGCTCTCAATGCAATTCTTAAAATCTCTAAATTATTTGAAATTCCACAATTTCACCATCACAAATCGGATTTTTACAAGTATACAAAATTAAAGTAAAATGACATGTTTGGAAAATTTTATACATGTTTTAATATTGATCAAGGATTTCGCATTTCACTCACCGTATGTGAAAGATCGGACCTTTGCGATATTGTCTCAGATTCAACTTCTGAATCTGTGCTTTGTGCCTCTATACTATCATGCTGTAACGCATTTTGGGGTATGTCAACGTCGGAAGAATTAGAAGAAAGCCTCATTGGTTCATAAGTTCCAAAAGGCTTCTCTCGCTTATGGATGTGCTGTTCTTTCGCAAGCGCCCCTGAGACAGGGGAATTTGATAACTGAATCAAATCAGGATCTGCCTCACTGTTTAATGTCCAAGTAAATCTTGGCAATGGAAGATCTATAGATGACGTGAGAAGATCGGCTCTCAATGACATGTTGGCTTGGTGAGCGGCTATCAGCTTCAAAGCCGAATAAAACTGTTTTCGATTAATGTGAGTGATTGTTATTGAGTTGTGCGGGAAGCTTAAATCGGTTATCTATAAATAAAACATATTTGCGTGTTAATAGAGACCGTAATAAATACATGTTTCATAGGTAACGAATGTAAATATAAATCATCGGTATTGCATACCCTGAGAAACTTCTAACCTGTTTTAAAACTTCGTTTGGAATATTAGAAGATCTAAAAAGTTCCGTTGCTTTAAGAATGGGAACTTTTCCGTTGGATTCTTCGTCGCAGCACAGAAACAAATCTCCGAAATATCTCTGCTCCGTTTCTGTCAGATTCAAGTCCTCCATTATAACCAATAATCTAACTAAAACAACAATCTAGAATTGTTTACAAAAAAATCTTAAGGAATACTGTAAAAACATTATCTATTTATCAACATCGTCAAAAATTTAAATTATTTTTTAAAAGTTTACTTCTGGCTGTGTTCGTCGGTTACGATCACACGATGCAAATATGTGACAGATGCGGCCATTATTGAACCAAACCCTGCTGTCCTTGAAAATGACACTCCGAGCGTCCGCTGCTATCTTCACTTCAGGTCTTTATTATTGTTGTAAAAATAATATCTATGAGTTTTTAAAAATCAATTTTGTATCATTATTTTCTTACTTTTAAATTATAACCAAATTGTTTCAATTTCTTCAAATATGCTACTACTAAATATTGATTTTACTAGATCAACTATCGCTTAAATTGAGTTTTTATTTATCCACATTGCATAAATATTCATATTATTTTTAACATTATAAATTGAATTTATGGGGGAATTTATTTTTTAAATTACAGCTAGCAAAAACGTTTTTACTTTATATCAATTTAAGTGAACTTCACTGAGTAAAATGGAATTGTAAAAATTTCAATAGTACCAGGCTATTTAGTATAATAATTATTTCTGAAGGAGGCTACGGTATAGCATACTCTAGCAGTGGATTCACTCACAGCATCTTAATTGAACCCTTTAACATATTTCTTATTGAAAAGCAAGAAACCAAAAAAATGCGACTGAAGCATATTGTTTCGTTTGTCAACGTTAAGGTTTTGGTACGAACACTACACAGGAAATGGTAACATTGGTTGGTTGATACTCCTTTGTTTTACACAACTGATGAAGCAAATAGATAATGCAGTAGCTGTGTTATACACTGATTTGGGAGATTTCCGGTTGCTAAATAATATTGAGTAGGTTTTATTTAGTTAACTGATATTGATATTATATACTGTAATGGATGAAGTACATATTACAATTTTCAATTATTGAATACACTACATTCAAATAGATGTATTTATTACACCATTGTTTTTTTTACTATTTTCATTTTTAAAATAAAATGCTTAGAAAAATAAGCCTACTCTGTAATGAGTAATTTAAATGCATGAAGAAATAAATCTGATGGACTGATAACTGACATCTCTTTAAATTGCAGTGATCAATATCTGCAGATATTCACCATCTTTTAAATGCATATAGGCAAGCTATTTATATTCTATTTTTTTTAGAAATCATAACTACCCATAACATAAAGCTTCATTGATAATAATTAAACAACACTTTCAGCATGTAAATAAGTAAATTCAATCCTATTCTACATTTTCTTGGAATACAAAGGTACCTACCGGTCAAATAACAAAACCTCCAGTATACTTGCACATACTTTTTGTTGTCCTGGACAAACCTTCATCATTATTGAATTAATTATTCATTGTATTAAGTGCAACAAAACAAATGGGGTGGTCCCACAAGTTTCGTTGTAATGGGATTTTACCTGTATCTTGCGATCAGTTCAAGGCACATTTCCCACTTGTACTAAATTCTCACATTTGCAAATTAAGATTAAAAGAATAAGATGCAATGAGTAATATAAAAATTTGTAAAGAAATATTTTCAAAATGGTGATATTCTATCATTGCTCATTCAGTGTGAGAGTAAACCTCTTCATAAAAAAGCAACATAGGATCTGTGAAGGTAAAAGGTCACTTCATTTGATGAAGAGCAGTAAAAAAAAAATTGGGGAAAAATGATTGAAACTTTATTTATATAAAATATTAATCATGAAAAGTATTAAATTAAAATGTTTTAAGAAAACAAAATGCATTGATTAACTGTTTATTAATCATTTTCAACAGTCGACGACTTAGTAATAAAAATCTTAATGATATACGACAGTCAGTGGCAGCTATATTTTACGATAGCGAAACACGCCTACGACAGAGCACATGCTAAAATTCTATGCAAACAGCTTGACATTCTTAAATTCCCATGGATGATATAATGTAAAAAAAATGCGTCATAAATGCACTTAATCCTTGGTCTGCATGTACTTGATCAAGTCAATAACTCTGCTGGAGTAACCGAATTCATTGTCGTACCATGTAATAAGTTTGACAAAGTTGTCATTGAGGGAGAGACCGGCGGAAGCATCAAAGATTGAGGAATGGTTATCTCCGATGAAATCAGATGACACAACAGCATCTTCGGTGTAATCAAGGATTCCCTTCATTGGTCCGGCAGCAGCTTCCTTAACCTTCTGCTTGATGGCTTCATAGGAAGCGGGCTTTCCAAGACGGACAGTCAAATCTACAACGGAAACGTTGGCGACTGGGACTCTGAAAGCCATGCCGGTGAGTTTTCCGTTCAATGATGGGATTACTTTGCCTACAGCTTTAGCTGCCCCAGTCGAGGCAGGAATGATGTTCTGGGCTGCGCCACGGCCGTCGCGCCACAACTTGCCTGAGGGTCCGTCAACAGTCTTCTGGGTAGCAGTGGTCGCATGGACGGTAGTCATTAAGCCTTCAACAATTTCAAAATTATCATGAATGACCTTAGCAAGAGGAGCAAGGCAATTAGTGGTGCATGAGGCATTAGATACAATCTTCATAGATGGATCATAAGCCTCAAGGTTAACTCCGCACACAAACATGGGGGCGTCGGCGCTAGGAGCAGAAATGATCACTTTCTTGGCTCCACCTTGCAAGTGAAGTCCAGCTTTTTCAATGGTGGTGAATACTCCGGTTGATTCAACAACGTATTCGGCTCCGGCTTTGCCCCATGGGATGGCCTGAGGGTCACGTTCACAGAATACTTGGATTTTGTTGCCGTTTACAACTAAGCATCCACCTTCAGCAGAGACAGTGCCCTTGAAACGACCGTGGGTGGAGTCATAGTAGACCATGTAATCCAATCCAATGAAGGGGTCATTGATAGCTACTACATTGCCACCGCGCTCCAGAGATGCTCTAAAAACTATACGACCGATACGTCCAAATCCGTTGATTCCAATTTTAGACATGTTGTGTTTACTGAAAAATAGAAAAAGTAAAAGTTAATCATTTAGCTAGAAATCAAAATTAGATTCTCAAATCATAAAGATGTTGTATACTTTAAAAAAAAATCTTTTTCTAGAATATAGAAATGTGTATTGTGGAAAGATATAGAAAAAATAGTAATGTACATTACAGATACAATTTGATACGAGATAACTTTTCTGGGTAAAGATTAATTGAAATTCAAGACTCAAAGGTCAGGGAAATATTTATTATTTTGGTGAGTATACTCATGCATACATATGTATTTATTTTTCATTTATATTTAATCCGACCTATAACCAATATATGTAATAAACATATTTGTTTTGACTTGAAAAACAAGTCCATAGATTGAATAACTTACTTAGGAATTAAACTTTTAATAAAAAAATATTTACGTCAAGAGATTAAGCCTGTTGCCGATTGTTATCACTAGGATCGTAAAATGTAGTGACAAAAAATGGAATATATAATAAATAAAAAAAACCAACTAAAAGCCTATAAAAAGAATCTGTTGCCAAAATTCATTAGCAGAGGTCAAGTTCAAGATAATGTTCATGTGGTGAAAGAAAATTGCAATGATTTACGAGGAATGCACTTCTAACGTTGATGTGGAAGTTCCGCTTAAGGTCATAAGAAGGTCACTGCACAATTATTATATTTAATTACTAAACGAGCTACTTTTTACAGATAATTGAAGACATGTATGAACATGTAATAATAATGGATTAGGTAACATTTAAGACTGATTACTTCCTTTGTAAAAGTTTACGAACCGAATAGATTCAACTTATAAATAGACATCAATTAGAGAAGGAAACTGCCGGTAAGTAGATTACATACATACATATTGATGAATATTTCAATATATTTGGGCCGGGTAATCTATAGACAAATAAAATTAATAAAGTACTTCAACTATTATGCAGAAATTTAACAGACTTACAATGGGTTTGACTGCGGAGCACTCGAAGACAACGTAGCAATTCAGCCGGCTACCAATGAATGAGGATGGGGATCGGTTAAATGAAGTGTCAGATGAAGGGCAAATTTTTGTCCACAAATATCAGTGCGCAGACGCAATTTGGAATCATAATATGTGTTTCTGGTCACGTGGGACAGTACACACCTATCGAAACACGTACGCTCTGACGAAATTGTCCCGCTACGTTTGAACGGGTACTCACAAAAAAAAAATATTTCTTTTGAAAAATAGATACCTAGTCGTACAATTTTTGTACAGTGAACCTATGTGATGGTTTCTAAATGTCATATTACTCTGTGAGATGCTGATTAAAAAAACAAAAAAAATATACTGACGCATAGTCGAGATAAGTACAATAGGTACGCATAATAATACATTGATACGTCATATTTTATGTTATTGCTCGAGATAAAACTAAAGAACGTAGTATACATCGCTTAAGTTATTTGTTTTACCCAACTATTTATTTTATTTATCTAATTTTAATTTATAAACTTTATATATTCAGACAAGATCCAACTCCCTTTGGAATCTTTGGAATCGATTGAAAATATATTATGTATTTTAATAATATGCCAAAAAATCCAACAAGTAAAAAAATCTCTGCTTAGTAATTCCTTTCTTAAATATTTAATGGCATTTCGAAGAACTTTTATGAATCCAATCCTATTTCCTTAAAAAATCCACCAGGTAATTAATTGGATTTTTTTGCATATTATATACGTCTATACTAAACATCCATTTGCATAATTATGTTGCATTTGTATGGTTTAATAAAATATACAAAAACTTTAAGCCTGTTTTTTGTATATCTTAGAATCCTTCTCGAAAATGAAAGTAAAATATTACATTTTTCGAAAACTTTCAGCAATGCTTGGAGGCGTGTCTTTTCTCAAGGTCCCAGCTAATTATTCTGATTATTGTTTTTTTTTGTTTTTTTATCTGCATACAACGTTCTATTCTATTCTACAACGTCCATAATTTTGCTGTGCCCGTCCATGGAGCTATAATTAAATCAAAATGCGAACCATCATTAATAAATTGATATGTAAACTACCCACTCTAGGGAGTTGGATTATGCTAAAACGTTACAATATTTTACGTTTTTTAGAAAACTATCCGCATCGATCTGATAAGTGTTTCATGTTTACCAAAATATAATCATGCCCAAATAATGTATAATACCGACGCGACTGTACAAAAAAAAACAGTATGTTATGTATTTTTTAATAATGATAATTTCAAATAACATACATTCTTTAAAAACATCAAAGGTTCCAGTCGCCAAAGAAAAGTTGCTTTGTAGATTACATATAAATATAAGCCTAAATAATTATTTTCAAAAAATATGGTAAATTTTAATTAGATTGTATTTTTTTAATTGCTTATAAGTAGCAGCTTTATTTTTAAATGTTCAGAAATGGTATAATTTTTAAAATTAGTTTCCGTATTTTGAAAATAATAATAAGTAGCATGCCTCTAATGAAAAAGCAATTTTGTTATACCTACATACAACTATTTTACTATTTTTTTTCCTAATTAAATATTTACAAAATT
>JAGVSQ010000107.1:24611-45190 GCA_022683975.1 Rhyacophila evoluta
AAATTAATTTTTAATATGTATCCGAAAAATCATCCGGATTAGGCATTATTAATTTTGAAAATGTATTCGATCGTATTTGAAAGAGAATCAATTGTATTTTTTAATCAAATTTAAAGTAAACTATAAAACTAAAAATAATAACTGGTGGTGCTGCCATATAAAAATATGTAACGTCAAAACAATCGCAATAGCAATATAATTTCTGACATTTCAATTTTGCACTGTTTTGGTTTGCGAGGAGTTTGTTATTGTGAAAATATTTTTATGACGGTCAGCTTCAGGAACTAAAGATTGATAATTCAAAATGTTTTGCAGTGATGTTCCTGAGGTAAGATATAAAACACAATACGGATAATTACTGTCTGCTTCACACCACCTGCGTAAATTTACACGTATTCATGTCAGATTTACGATTATGACAGATATCATTGAAACGCTCATAATACAACGTGCTATAGTATAATATAAATGCACTATATTTTCTATTTTTAATACACTCGTAATCATGACTTTATTTCCCAAGCATTGTCAGTAATTCAAGTAAATACGTGTTTTGTATTTAATCAAGAGTCCGTAAACAAATGTTTTTCATAGCAAACATTTATTCAGTTGTGGACTTACCGTTCTTGTAGTAACAATATTATACACTACACAGTGATAGTGCAATGAAACTGGTTGGCTGAACTGTTAAATACATCCAGGAAACGTGTTTAATACAAAGCGAATATCTTTCCAGGAAACAGGAGAGCCATCGGGGTCTGGTTTGAACAATTTGGATTCAGCTCTGCAGGAGCTTGGAATGTTGAGCACAATCACAAATTCCAGAAATCAGTACCTCCAAGAGATGCGTAGGAAAAGCTTTGGGAGCAGGCCTAACATTTATTCTAGAAAAATTATTCCTAAACAGTCTGATGTTGAAATAGTTCAAATGAATACTAGATATGTTTCCAACGTTACTATCGGTCTCCGCATAAAACGATCAACGAATAACAGAGCAGTGCCTTACGTTGTACCCGAAAGAAACAGAACAAAGAGTGAAAATTCAGAAGGATTCAACCTAGACTGGCGAGAGTCTGCTGACTTGCAGTTACCTCAAGACATTTGGATGGATTATGCTTCTAACTATGTGTCTATTCTAGATCCCAAAATCGGAAATACTCTAACTAAAGCAGCTCTTCCTACACTAAGAAAAGCTCGTTCTTTAGAAGACACCCGGGTTGAAAATATCGATGCATCACAGCCTTCGCATGAGATGGAATTTGTGTCAAGTCGGATACAAAAGCTGAAAGTAATGGAGTAGTCAATTAATGTATCACTGTAATAATATTATCATACTCAGTAATTAATCGTGTGTAAAAGTGCATCATTTTGTGTTTGTTTTCACGGTGAAATATTTCACTCCTAATATTATGTATGATAACCAAAGACAACTTGTATTTAATCTGTGAACAATTTCAGATTACAGTTTAATGATTTAACAAAATTGTTCTATATTGTATGTTTTAAATTATTTTTATCTTGTGCATAATACAAATATTCATTACATAAAAATGCTTGCATCTATCGTCAATTTTAAAATTGGCTTGAATGTGCATTATATCTAATCAGACTGTTGCTGTTGCTATTCTTATCAAAATTATACAGATTGTTTTGAATTCTCTTCAGGGTTTTCATAGTTTGTAATGAAAGAATGTACAATTTACTGAAGATATATGATATTTTAAAAGACTATATAACAAGCAACAAAGATAAGGTGACAGTGATATAACTGTATGAGAAAATTCTACTTTTGATCTAACCCCGCAAATGAATCCATTCAGACATTTATAAAAATATTACTTGTAATAAGAGGCCGAAAAAATAAATTAGTATACTTAATTTATTCAGAATTTTAAGCAGCATATTTTCTTCATTAAGATGTGGAAATGTGTTATTGATGACTTCACACTCTATTACCTGCTATATTGCCATTTTAATATTTTTATGCATCCTTATTTCAACATATATTGTTTTGCTTGAAAAGATACAATGCATGTTTTTGTTGGTGACAATTTAATTTTATTAAGAAAAGGTGAAAATTTTAACGCATATGATGCCACAGAATAGAACAAACTAGTCTCTCTAAAAAATGAGGTAGGAGATAATACTAATCTTTTTATTGTTAATTTTTGTATATATCATTGATATAAGAAACCGCACTAGAAAAATGCGTATTTACGAAAATAGGATTTAAGTTATTGAAACTAATAACATTTAGTGTATCTATGTTGATATTTGTGTTAAAACAAGATATATTTATTTAATTTAGAGGTTGTTACACTTTGAAAACTAGTTAACAAATAAGCACATGTGCGATGGTCATGTCATCTACTGAATATTTTCAGGGCATGAGTAGAAAACCTAAATACACATTTAGTGTGTAAATTGGTCAAAATTTACATCATTATCGAATGAATATTGATCAAATTTTAATTTTAAGTTGATGATGTTACATTAATATCATTATTAAAAACAAACTATCATTTTCTATAAATGTGTTTTAGTCGCTGTTGACAAATACTATTTTATGTACATCTTTTTTTTACTTATGTTAAAAGTTGGACAGATTTATTTATCTTTTGTTATATGAAATGGACATCTAGTTGTAAACTGGGTTGATAAACTATGACCCCACCAAGTATTGGCTATTAAGAATTTCTTTTTCATTTTTTTCAATTCTTTAATACTTAAGAAACCGTGACCAGAATTCTGTCTTCAATTTAATTTGAGAAGAATTCAAAGATTATAAAAAAATATCTGAAATTATTTTTATCACAGAAAGAATGCAGTTCTAATAGATATTTTTACCCTATACCATAATTATCAATAATTAATTTGATGCCGATGGTTCAGTAATATTTTGTTTTTCATGCATTATACATATTATTACAATTCTTATGTTGTGGATCTAATTATTCATCATCGTTTTTTTAATGTTATTTTTTCTATAATACGTGTCTTGAAATTGAAATGGTATAATCTTTGGAGTGTTGGATCGGAGTGAAGGGTAATGTGAAATCAATAAGAAAACTAGAAATTTAACAATGGTTGAAAAGCTTTATCATAAATCATACCTATAGCATTTATCTATAAAATATTATTTTTATTTAATATGTTACTTGTGTGGTGTGAATTACCATTTCGAGACAGCTTGTATTGTTGAAATATGTATTTTACCGGATATTAATTGATTGAATGAAATAATACATGGGGCATTTTCATTTTCGAAAATTTATGTACCTATTATGTTATCATTATTATTATATTATGTGTATACAAAATCGGTTTTCATCAGTAGAAATCCTTTAAAATAATAAATATTTTTCAATCACAATGGTTACATATATGGTGCAGCTTGGTTTTTGATAAAATTATCACTATATGCACACTAATAATTATATTGAAAATGCACTGTGGTTGGAATTCTGGTATTTGTCATTTTTCAACAACCAATATTTCACCTATAACTGTTTTGTGTTTGCATAATATTTTTTAATAATTTCATATCCATGTATAAATTAGTTTTTTGCTTTCTACAAATAAAAATTTTGAGTGGTATTTCACGATGACTTGAATTGCATTATAGAATGAAACAAGTTATCATTGGGATGGATTAATATGCCTCAAATGAAAAAAAATGTTACATTATTTAAGTTTTTTACACTTCATCTAATATCAGTAGGTGACTTTCTGTACTATGTAGGTCGTAGAAAACTGTGGAGTCTTTACATACAATATTATATATTTTACAGAAGTTTTATTGTCAACTATGAACATACATTATTTAAATGATCTAAAACAAATACAAGGAGATCTAGACTGTAATATAACAACTGTTATGTTATTAAAAAAAAATCAATTGAACTTGTTTAGAGAGTTCGTTGTGAGTAGGTGTAGATTTATCTTTATATTCAACTATAAATTAAGAAACTATTTTATATAATTTTATTCTTATTATTCGTGGCATTTCAAATCAATTCAATTTTGAAAAAAAATGTCGCATTTAGAATCAATCGAAACACATTTTGCTTACAAATTTTCCCATTTCATAATTACTAATTTTTTTTTTAGATTTTCATTTCCATGAACTTAATCTTTGATTAATAATTGATGTCGATATGAAAGGCTAATTTTTTATGCATTCTCAGAATTCTTATTATTGATACTAAGAGTTATATAAATGACAAGGATTATCTAAAATGAAGGTTTAGATAATCATTTAAATGAAATAATGTTTGTATGTAGTACAAAAATACTTTGTAGCATTTTATACTTTAAATACCACCCATCTCATAGAGTAAATGTTGTAATTTATATTGAAAAAAAAACACTCGTAAATTAGAATTAAGAGATTTTTAAGAGGTAGTGTTGTTACTAATAAACAGTTAAATAAAATAATAGAAAAAGTAACAATGAGTATTTCATTTTCATCAAATAAATTTTCTATTTTCAATAATCACCCAAGTGTATAAGTAGAATGCAGGCTTTATGACTCATTAGTATAAAAATTATTGAATCACCAGGCTATCATACGAAATTGCATAATTTTGAACATTGCCATATATTCACGAGTTAATAATAACACTTTTACTAAAATGCTACACACCTAAGTCATAAATTATACTTCAGTCAACTATACTAATTTATACATGGCAATATCATAATGTTTCCATTATGATCGAAATCGAATATCTACGATGATATCAGCCATAAAAACTATTTAAAAGAAAAATTTAATAATATTTTAAAATTGGAAACATTGCTTAGATTATGTTTTTTTTATATGAAATCCATTTTAGACATCAGTGCCAAAAGATATAATGATTGTTGAATAACAAGATTTTAGATATTCGAATTATGGTCGAAATTTTGCATGAATGGTTATGTACAAAGTTGCAGAGATCATTTTCTTGGAATCCTGGAGAATTTGGTAAAATCATGCGCAGTGGATTTATTATTTCTAAACTGCTTTATTCATATAATATTATTTCTGACAATCAGATGAAGTCGATATCACACTCAACAGATAAAAACATTATTACAAAAAACTTGATGAAACTGCGGATTTGGTTAAATAGTATCGATATTGATTTAAGCTCTAGTGACTTAAAAAGTATTTCTGAAGGAAATGGGTCTGTCATTCTCAGATTATTTTATAAAATATATCTGAAGTTAGATGAAACCAAAAAGCTGGATTTCATAAATAAAAAAAAGTTTGAAAAAAGAAGAAGCAATTTGATTGAAAAGGAGGATATGAACATTAGACGAAAAGCTACAAATTGTTTGAGGAAGATATTGTCAAAAGAAAATACTGTAAGAATGAATGTTAACAATATATGTAATATGTCATTATGTAGTGAATACTCCATTAAGGACTATACTTATGAAGAGTTAAAGAAATTGGAGAACAAGGCTAAGGAAGATGCTTATGATATGGAAAATAATGGTCAAAATAATCTTCCAAAATATTCTGAGAAAGAAGAAGGAAATTTCGATATGAAAACTGTAATTGAGTTTCCAGAAAATGAAATGTTTTCAAAAAAAATATTAGAATTAAATCATAAACATTCATTGATAATGGGAGACAGGGAAAAGTATGATGACCAGCTTAAACATGAACTGCGTCAAAATAAGGAAGAAGAACTTATATACCAAGAAAAAGTACGTTTTGAAATTCTTCACGAAAAGTTGCTAATGGAGCATAAAATGAACAGTGACGCATTAAAATATGAGATCTGTAGAGATACCATGTTGGCTGTTATAGATTATGTTTTCAATTGTGTCGAACTCAGAGAACTAACAAAAGAAACGAAGATCCCAGATAAAATCATGAATGAATGGAAAATGTTATTTCTCACAACCCAATTTTGGATTAACACAAATAATAATGACGAGGAAGAATTAGAATCACTGAAGACTGCAAGGGCGGAAGTTTTAAATGAGATAGAATTTATGGACTATCAGAAGGAGGTTGGAATGTGGAATTTGACAATGACGAGTGATTATAATTTACTAAGAGATCTTCGAAATATTTGTCCAAGAGGTTCAATAATATTTAGTGGCATAGTGGAAAGGTTACTCTCAATTAAATATCACACTGACATGAATGTAAACCAGTCAGGTTTGGAGCGAAAGAAAGTTGCAGCTGTATTATTAAATACTGAAAATATTGTCGATATACAGTACTTCAATGACACCCTCTCGGCCAGAGGAATTAATATTATTCTTATTGATTCAGTTGTTAATTTTTGTTTACAAGAATTTAGAAAAGAGAGTAATGATCGCGATTTTATAATTGGTAAGGCTGAAGTAAATTCAAATGATTTACTATTAGAGAGGTCTAAACTCACTCAAACACCAAGCAGTCTCCCATTATTAAATGAATATTCAGAACCAGCAAGACTGGGAAAGATTATATACACACTTTTAGAAGAAGGCGGAAACATCACAGACGATATCGTGACATCTGCAATTATAGAATACATGAAATCAAAGAAATTTGATATGGGTTGGGTTCTCATCGATTTTCCGCAGAATTGGCACCAAGCCAAATTGTTAGAAGAGAAATTAACTGGACAAACAGTACCAAAATTTTTCAACAATTCTTTTAGCTTAGAAGAAGAAGATATAAATAATTTCTCTCAACGATCACGTATTGTACCTTATATAAATGCTACAAAAAAATTTAAAACATTTTTCACACAGTTTTTAAAGCTTAAGAAATCCCTCAATGTTGAAAAAGAGAATTTTATTATAAATGAATTCTCTTTCGACATTTCAAATCTTGATCAATTTTATACAGAACAAGGTATTTTACAGACAGTTTTCTTTGAAGAGTTTGATTTTCCAACTTTAGATACTATTGTCAAATATTTATCGGGAAATTTTCACTCACCTCTGAAACTATCAGATCATAATTGTTTATCCAGTAAATCAGTACAACATATTTTAACTACAGATGATCACTGTAATGTCAAAAAGCAGAAGGTGAAAGTATTGAAGCATGAATTTATAAAGTCGATTTCAAATTTAGCTATGCCCGTAACATCATTTGACACAGACAGAAAATCTGCACATGATGACCCAATAGATGTGAAGAATAATAAATATGAAAAGTTACATTCCGGTGAAGTAAATGATGTCCTTGTTAAATCTGAATCAATGATATATAGTGTAGATTTACCTATAGTTACTAGCATAGCTTTATCATTAGCTAACTTTTGGGAAAATATTGAATCAACTTATATTAGCAACCTAAAAAACCTTTTTTCGGAAAAAAGAAAAATTTTCTCTGATACAGTTTCTTACGTCAAATTTATCAAAAAATCACTTCATCAATGTTCATCAAACAGCAATGAAATACAGCTCTTAATAACCATGTTTAAAAATAAATTAAATTCAAATAACTGTAATTCATCTAAAAAGAATAAATCTGAATTTCGGGATTTAGCTGAATTAAAGCAAAACTTGATTGATGTTTGTGAAAATGACAAATCATTAATTGAAGACAAGCGTATATCTCTCATTCAACAAAATTGGGTAGCCAAAACAATTACAACATTGACAAATGTAGTTGTCAATACAATGCAAACAGAATTAAGTAGATCATTGCTAACGTTTCAATTGATCTTTACTTATTATATGGGATTATTATATTCAAAGCATCATGTTCCCCATAAAATGAAAAGTTTTGGCTTATCTGAATTATCAGAAGATTCTTTGTTTGATATTTTTAAGTATGTACAAATAGCAAATGATGTAAAAAATAGTGACTGTATGTCGCCTAATAATGATAAACATAATGTCTTCACTTTATCTTCGGTGATTCAGGAAATTTTAATTAGTGGTATTGAATTTTCAATTAAAAACAATCCATTTTATGTTTATATTTCAAAAGCATTAACAACTATAGAAGAGTATATAAAAAGTTTTGTAGAGCATTATTCTAATATAATAGAAAAGGAAAAAAATAAAATTAACAAATCAAAGAATGCCAAATTGGTAAAACAAAAATCAGGTAAAAGGAAATCAACCAAATCAACAAATTTACAATCATTGCAAATCAAGCTGAGCGATCAATCTTTATCAGATATTTTTCACGAATGGGAGTGCATATTGAAAGATGAGAGTGATCGGTTGAAAAAAAAATTGGTAATGATACAATTAAAAGTACAAGAAGATATGAGACTTTTTAAGGAATTCGTTTTTAAAGCATTTCACTCGGTCACTGCTATTTCACAAGATAAATTTAAACGAGAATTGGACTCCATCGACATTCTACATGACCTTTTTTCAGTGGCTATTAAGCAGAGAGCGATAATATCCTCACCATTGATTTTTAATGATGATAATTTCATTGAAGATACAAAAATAATAATAAAGGATATTGAATATTCTGAAACGTATCTCAAACATTTTAACATACCGATAAAATGTCTACAAAAATTAGCAGATAACCTTATAATTCTTAACAAATACTGTAGTTTACCAAAAAAACATTTCATAATAATTTTACAAGATTTCTTTTTACTAAATTCTCATCTGAACAGCGAAGGTAAATCATTATGGTCCCAGCTTGAATCAAATGACATTGAAATTATGGTCGACAAAGTATATGGTGATATTGATTACATTGACTGGAGAGATTTTATAATACTGTCCTTGAATATACAATTTCCGAACGAAGTTGAGCTTTTGCAATTACGAAATGCATACTTAGAAAAAGACAAATTAAAAAAAGAAATAATCGGAAGTGAAGATTATCAAGAAATAAAATTGTGGTTTGAACCGTTTAACGATCATAATAATTATAAAAGAATATTACAACTACTTTTAATAAAAGAATTTCTTTTCAAACTATTCCAAATCAATTGCGATGAAATGAATTATTCAGCATTTTTACTGGCTTTTTGTAAAGCTAATGACCCTGAACGTGGTTTTTACATGGCTCTTAGTTTGAGTATTGGAAAATTAGTCAACTGGGATTTTGACAGTGGCGAACTTTTCGCTAAAGAAAGATTAAGCGACCTGCAGAAGCTGGCAATTTACAATAAGTCAGCGACATCCTTTGTGGCCAATATAATCAACGATTGGATATACCTAACTGATCAATTTTGCAATGGTGTTGACATTACAGAGATTCACAATGCTTCGGGTTCATTTAGTAATAATAACTCTAATGAAATCTATGATCACGTATCAGATAACTCTAGCTATGTTTTAAATTTGAATTTTTCAAATAATAACTTCAACACGGTCAAAACACACTCTGTTAATTGGGATTCCAATACTACTAGCAATGTAATAAAAAACGAAAATTTCGAAACCGTATTTAATGTTTCTCAAGAATTGGTGAAAAGAATTCTGTATCTGTCACTCCCTTGGCATTGTAGGACAGAGTTTTTGAGTCCAATCCACAAATTGATCGTGGGGTTACAAAAAGTGTTTGCAGAATTAAAATATACAGATGAGACTGACGACATATTTTCCCATAAATTAGTGACTCACGAATTTATGCAAGATTATTTACACGTAATACATAAGTTTGAAATTTGTTCGCCTAACTATATAGCAGCTGAAATGACGAAGGCAAAAGAAAAACAATTTGAAATATTGGAAACAGTGGAAATTACTAATCATCACTGAGAAAATTTACAAGAAAATATTTTAGAATCAATTTAAGGTTGAATGGATATTTTTTTAATTAACCAGGATATAATTTGATTTAGCAGGACTATCAAAATTGTGTCAGTTATAATAATATTCACTATCACATATATCGTTTCACGGTAAGCCTCCGAGAGATATTTAGTAGTAAACAGTAGAGAACTGTCAATGTTTATAAAAACTTAATTTATTAAATCAATTATAACTGATTAACTTATCAATACAAAAAGTATTAGAATATGTTTTTAAAATTTATAATGGAAAACTGCAATGATTATGATATTTCAACTAATTTTTTTCAAGAATTTTCAGCACTACAAAAAATAATTGCATTGCCAGGACATTATTTGTACATAAAACCTACAAAATTATTAGATGTTCACTTAAAACTTCTCAGCAGGGTACCATTGAACTGAATTAGATCTATAAATAAAATCTATTCTTATGTAATAAATTAAGGGTTGACTGTGGTCATTTGGAAAATGTGCAAAGTAAATTTTATTTGTAACATAAAACATTTATGAATGGGATAATTAGAAAATAATAAAGAGGTTATGAATATTTTCAAATGTTTTTTATTGTATTTGTTTATCATTACGCTATAAACTGAGCCTCAAAATAAAGGTAACAATATTATTATCACAATTTTAGGCTAGATATTATAACTCACAATATTTAATTATTATTAACATGACAAAAAATACAGGAGACAACTAAAATGATAACGGTTTACATAAATGATTGACAGTTTGATATTCCCATTATCTCCATGACTAGTACTATAATAATTATTGAAACTATTGTACCACCATTACAATCATAAAGTACTGTTGAGTAGGTCTTATATTTCATACTATTTTAAACAGTTAATGAAAATATAAACTTTCAATGTATAGTTTAGGTAGTGACTGTGTATTTGTTATCGACACATTGTAGTCTGTAGCAAAATTACGGGATGAATATGTGTCATTAGCAACTATCCAAATGTAAATAATATATGGAAATTGTTTTGTGTAATTATATTTCATCAGGTATTGTAAGTTATATATATATATATATAGTATTGAGTGTATGTATGATATTGTTACTGTTTTGTGAAAAGTATTATTGAATACAAAATACTCAAACTGAAGAATATTGTAAAATACAGAGATGAACAAATGTACTTCAAAACTACACTATGGATTTATTGTGATTATAGTAGTTTAGACTTTTTTACATTAGTGGTCAACTACAACTACAAAAAAAAAGGTATAATTTTTTATACTTTTCAAATGATGCTGTACACAATTAATAAAACATGTTTTAGGTAAAATGTATTTCAATCACAGTACTGGCCGCTCAGAATATTGTTTCATTAATGTATGGCAAAATCTTTTGAAAATTAGAAAGAATTTATGAGGACACATAACATTAATAAATGAAAATGATGCACCAAATAATATTGGTTAATGCAAGTCATGGATAATATTATATATAAAAAAAAACCTATTACGATATAATAATAAAAATGTATTGTATATCTATTCGTTTTCGAAGAAATTTCTTTTATGTGCCATAATAGTAATTCTTTGAACTGTAATGCTGAATAACTAGTATTACAATTGTTTTTGTTGAATTTTTTTGTAATATTTTAATTATACTAGATATATCGCTACCAAATTGTATTCTAGTATGTATAAGATATCATTTTCTCATTTAAAGGAGAATTACAGAAAAACAGCATTCTAACCGACTCAAATATCACAGACCATCTATTCTAGACACATAACTTCACCGGGAATGTTTCAGGTAATAAATATGATGGCAGAAAACTAAACAACTTATTATACGAGTTCACTTTTGATATTTTTATTAAGTACAAATTGCTTTAAAATATATATGAAAGATTATAAAACCAAGAATAAACATTAACAGGTGTGTTTTACGCCAATGGCCGTAAGTTGACAATACGTATCATACATTTGTTAAATTATTCAGGAGGACTATTAACCTTATAAAAAAAATAAGTTTGGGAAATTAATGAAAATGTAATTCACTTTTTAAAAGAAAATAAACATTATTTCACTCCAAACTCACTTTCTTGGTCCTCCTAATTAATCTAACTAATGAATGACACGTGTTGTCAACTTATGGCCATCAATATATTTCATACAAAGTAATTCATTTTATTTTAAAGAAATCAATGGAATGCGCAAATTCAAATCAAGTATTTGATCGTATAAATAGTGAATACTATAATAACAACAATGAAGATGTTTTGGTATCAAATTTTGTGAGTTTAATAAATGTGATATAGAATTCACCGCCATATAGTTTGGCAAATGTTTCCCTTAGAACATATTTGATAATACCATATAATTTATTGTATTATTTTACACCTTATAAGTCAACTCAGTGAGCAATTCTTCAAAATTCATCTAGGACACTACAGACCCTAAGAAAAAGTCTTAATATTGACTAACAATAGCATTCATATTAGATAAATAGAAAAGGAACTGGAAACATAATAAACGTAGTTATAATTCTAAATATCTATTTATTGTACAGATTTTTCATCAGATTGTTGGCCTTTTATATAAACTAAATATTCTTTACCAGATTGTTCATTAAAAAGAAATCATCGATAGATAATTATCGATGGCGGATTTAAAGGTGAATAATTTATTTAATTTAAGCCCACCAGTCGTAACAATATTAGATTCACTAAATGATTTAATATTTCAAGTATTGTGAAAATGCTTAATTGCAAAGAAACAACAGAGACAATTTTCCTTTTAAGAAGTTCTTGATTTTGCAATATATAAAGTTTTAATCCACGTGTATGGACGCTCCCAATGCTTGGAACATATAACTTTAACTTTTAGTCTATTCATATTTACCAACAAATTTCCAATCTTGAAAAGAAAACGGATTTAAACTCAATTGTTGAAATTTTCTTTTTTATGCGTTGCACAATTGACCAGTTTTTGATGGAACTGAATTCAACTGGTTAATATAATGAATATTTTAATTTAAAATATTAAAATGCGTTTAATTGTTTTTTAAATTTTATTAAAATGAACAGAGGTGACCCATGCAGTGGTGTAGTGTGGTTAGGGCGCCACCCTGGTACTTCTTTTCTATGCTACTCTTTTTGTACTATACTTACTTTTCAAGCACATTTAACAAATATTGTGGTATTAAATATTCCACATGAAACATTGAAATAAATATTTCTATTATATGTCGAAAATTGCGGGTGAGGGGTTAAAAATAAAACACCGCCCTGCTACATTTTTTTTAGGACTACACCCACTGGACCCATAAAATTATTCTATTTTGTAAATTAGAAATGGAGACTTCCATTACTTTCATTAATCGTTTGTTACTAGTTAATTTAGAATTCAGAAACACATTTTACTATTTTCTGTCATTGAAATAATATACTAAATATACTGTAGTTTTATTATTTAAATCCGCCTTCGCCAATTATCTTTAGTGATGACATTCAATGTATTCTTTATATTTTAAGAATTTAAATACCAAGCAAATCAAAAGTTTACAGTAGAGAAATTATCATCTAAGAAACAATGTCAACTTGAAGAGTACACAATTAATAAGATGTACTTTTACATATAAATTTAATAAGATTATATTATGCAATCAGCGAGAGACTAATTATAGAATTGCAATAATTTCCATTGCATTAAATTCGCTACATGCAATGGGTATGTTGAAATTAAGAAGCTTCTAAACCAATTGACATGACAGATTTATTTCTAAGGATACAAAGTATTAAATTTATTACATATTATTATGGATCGGTTAAAAATATATTTTTACTGTAGTAAAATTGAAAATATTTATTCATTTCCCAAAACTGCTTGAAGGAGTTATATAGGTTTTATGTTTTTTTTTGTTTTTTGATTTTAATAAAAAAGCTTTTACAATATTTTCACTCTTTTTATCAGTAAAATAATTTATTTTCTACATTTATATTGTTTGAATAGTATTGGTTTCACAGTACCAAACTAATATTATTGTCTATTTACTTATAAAGCACAGATATCATATGATGAATTATAGTAAAATATGAAGGATAATTGCTATGAAATTTACAATAGCCTCGTCTAACCTTTTCACTCCCACTCGCGATCCACATGATCTTGCCCTGTACACCAACGATTTTCAAGAAAAATGATTCGACTAACAAGATTTGAGACCCACAGAGTGTTCATTGATTTTTGTCAGGGTTGGCAAAACATTTTATGTTTATATAATTATAATTGAATTTTAAAATATTTTTTTTATATTTATAAAAAGATTTATTTATTCTTCAGACACTATTTCAATTCAATTGTTTCATTTTTCACTGTCCGATTTGGGCAAAAATGATATTGAAAAACTGGAAATATCGATTTTTTATTTTGTAAACATATTCATCGATATTTATTCTGTTGACAAAACCATTTTTCAGACCTAGAATATTATACTTTTAGTAAGAGAAATCGTCCCGACTCACGGATGAGACGTTGGCGTACAGGGTACTTCCTGGCTTGACTCACAGGTGAGTCGTTGGCGTGCATCAGGTTAACTAAAATATTATATAGAATGTAAGAATTGCATGCATATTTAATTAAAAATATCAAATCAATTGAAGAAATTTGAAAATGAAGATAATCGTCATTCACAACATTTTTGTCCTTTATGTGTTCAAATATTTTACAAAAAATAAAAACTCTTGTTTATATGTGATAATGATAATCATGAAGAGAATACACTGTATTCACGGCAGAAATATTCAAAACTATGATACAAATTGTGATACTATACAAAACTTTGGTTCATGATCCATATTTAAGTTGTACACATAAAATCTTAATATGTACACTGAATTATAAAACCTGACCAATGAATAATGATTTTACAGGATAGTGTTGTAATTAATAACATTAATCTCTACCTCAATAATATTTATTATCTCGCAAATATTTAGTAGTTTAAATAGTAATTCAGCTGAGATATAATTTCTACTAGGCATAGGAGGCCTAATAAAATGATTTATTTACAATGGTCTAATTTTTAAAAAAATGTACACTGGGACACTGGTCACATTAAAGCTGAATTGAAGATGTTTGTCCTTTCTACCGAAAACCAAAAAATAAAACATTATAATAACTACATACCATACATTTAGGGCAATAAATATATTTGAAATCACGATTTCCATGAGAAGTGGATTCATTGTTAGCTATTTCACCTTTGCGCCTTTTCGCCCTGATTCAGAGAACACAATAAAAATATGTTCTCATATAATAAAGTAAAATTTATTGCATTGCATGTATTTTATTTCATTGTAATGTATCAAGAGATATACATATTACGATATTAAATAATAAAACTATAGTATGCCACGTTTATTATAATACATCTATAACTTTTCAGTAAACACACTCTCAACAATAAATAATTAGAGATACAAACGTAACTAGATAATAATTACAAATACAACAAAAAAAAAATCATATCAGGCTTACATATTTGCAAAGAATTAGATGATTATTTACAATATTAATGGTTTTTCTCACCCTTACAACAAACAACAATTGATTCCCAAAATACTGCTAATCACCTTCAATTAAAACAATCTGCAACACTTTTCCGATTTCCGTCACAATTCTATAAACGTCTCATTAACAATCAAAAAAATTCATAATCATGAAGTAGCCGTCAACTTTTTAAATCACTTTTACCAACTGGACCAGGTAAATAAATACAAGTACAATTTTACTTACATATCTTGCAGTAAATTGTTACAAAATGAATTATTAAAAAATATACATTCACCAACAAAATCTACAAGTGAAACTACACTTATTTTTATAATTTTGAACCGATAACGTCTTACTGTTGAGGAGATAACATTTTGACATATAAATAACACAGTTCTTTCCTAGGTGGTATTTATTGGAGTTTATAGGTGTTCTCATACAATTTAATGAGACGGATACCAAGCACTGTGAGGGGGTTACCCAAACCAAAGCTTGGCAAGAATCCCCCATCAGCTGGGCGGATGGAGTTCTACGAGAAGGAGTGTGTACAGACGGTGTATCTGCGTCTCTACGAGGGTGTAGCGCAGGTTTTTGAGACCATCCGTATTGAACAGGCGCTTGCCTTTCATTAGAAGATTATATCTGAAAATAGATTTTAAGCGATGTTTTACTGTACCACGTTTGTATCCCAACAATTAAATAAAATTATAAAATATAAATATTACCTTGTTATTACAGATAGTGCCATAATTTATTTTTATTAAATGTAAAGTTACTTTTTAAGACTTGTCATAAACACAGGAATTCACTAGAAATTACACGATAAATTTCATGTCTATTGACATTTCATTAGTCTCAGTATCAAATATTACTAATTCCAATAAACCAGATAAATATCTGCTGTAACCTACCAGTATGGGATTACATTTTCTGTATTCATATTCAAATATTTAATGATATTCTTTAGTGAAATCCTTGTAGAAGATATATGCTATATGAAAGAGTAAGATACCATAGTAAAATTATAATATAGTATATCAAAAACCCAAACTTAAAAATGGTATTTTCAGTAAAACACTTCAGTTGAAAATAAATATATGGATAGTGTATAAGGAGGTAGCCGGCATAATATATATTGTATACTAAGTCCAAGCGAAGCTAATGATAGATTTAAAAAAAAAATTCAGTGGTTACCTTTCTTGGTTTGGTTTTTCCTTTTCATGATCCAGCATGGTGTACCGAGCAATACTCATTGGGTAACGTGAGATGTGAAAATTATGATAGTTTATTCTGGAATGTAGGAAATATAATATCAGCCATGTGTTTTTTACCATTATCACTAAACAGAGAAACAATAATAGATGGTAATATTGTAGTAATAGTGATGAAATTTTAAATATGATCTCCTGACATGTATTACAATAATTATTATTTAATGTAATTGGATAGTAATATCATTTGACAAACTGGAATAATTGTTGAATCACTTAAGGCATTCTACCACTTAATAGTCAGAGAGTGATAATGATTTATATTGTCAATTTTATAAGTTTCAGTTGGCAAATCAGTTGATGATGTGAAAATGGCCAATTATAATAGATAATTTTACAAAACTGTCATGTTACCTGTTGGCCATATCATCGTCCTCCCCGCCCCAGCCCCAGAAACTGTTAGAGAATCCATTTACTTTTTTAAATTGTGCTGTCGTTAAGGCAGATACCCCACCAAATATGGCTTTGTATGGCAATCTGTAAAAAAACTCTCATAATTAATTCATTCATTAACCAAATATCAATAGCATAATCAGGAATGTTATTCATTTTAATGAAATATGACTGCACTTTGAAAGTCAGAGCCTATTCGAGGTCAGCATTAGTATATTTTCAGGGAAAATATTAACAAAACAAAAAACTTCAAATAACTCTCTGCAGCCGTACTATACTTAGACAACTAATTCCAAATGAATAATTTAGTTTCTTGTAGGTTTGGCTTATTAAGATAATTTTGAAGTATAATTCAATTTATATTTTGATCAGTTTGTAAGGTCATTTGTAATAACACTGATTTGGGCTCCAGCTGGCTGCCATCTAAAATGATTTCCATATTGACGTCACTTTAGTCGCATGAATTTAAGAAGTTACTCAACAAAATTTTGATTTGATTCTCTTACTACATTGACAAATCACGTAAAAAACTTTCGCAGTTGATTTCGTTTATTTCTATTAGCTGAATGATGATGTTATAAAACATATGTTTATTTAATTACTATGTCTATTTTGGGTGCCAACAATAATTGCGTTGCTATACACTTTCATATGACTATGAGATAAAAATTAACACATATTTTTATGAAATCAATTTATTTAGATGCGATAGAAGAGAAGGATGGTGTGCATCAATTTTTAAATCAAAGTCACAACTTCTATTGGGAATTTCCATTTCAGCATAGAAAATAATGACGACAAATTTAATCGATCAATGAAATGTATTAACTCAATTGAACTGGTTGAGAAATCAACGGATTTGGGCATTTATTTTGAAACTAAACATAAAACCAAGTAAATGAGATGTATCTTATATTTTCTCTCTGATAAAAATAAAAACTTACTTGAATTGAAACTTATCGATGGCTGCTGAAAGATGCCTGGGCTGTGAGGGACACGTGTAGAGATTTCTGTCGTCCAGCGGCAGCAGATCCACATCGTGGAAAATAAAGCAGTCCCAGTTGCGCATACGGATTGCTTCGACAAAGCCTACATTCATCAATGATGCCCGGTTGAACTTTCCTTTGCCTGAAAAAATGGGCAATTTAATATTGTTTTCAAAAAATGACTCACACCAACAATCATCCATACCCATATAAAACAAAAGAATGTAAAAATAATAATTGATAGATTTACTCTTCAAGTATATGAGATATAAATGTATTTTATACCATATTGTGCATATCTTAAACTTATAAGTTGTAATCTTCACAACGCGTTCAACAAAATAATTCAAATTTAATGTTTATATCAAAAATATTTGTGTGTATAAATTGTTCTGGGACATGTTATTGTATTATTTTACATTCTAAACTAGACATTATTTTAATAAAAATAGTAAAAAATGCAAAAAAAAACATAGTCTCTGGAGGATGAATAGACGTTGTACCAACCAAACATTGTAAAATCTGAACTGGTGCATGCAAATAATACGCTATAAACAGCAACTATAATAATATGACTCTAGACTTGTTGCACCTGATTCTGTATGTTTACAAGAAAAATAAAGTGTATTTTAAAATGCGCATCTGATATGAACAAATAAAATTTCATTCTTAGTGGATATGGTACAGCAAATAATTTGATATTATTTTCAGTAGTATGCTTAGTGTATTATTATAATGAGATATTTTGATGGCAACAGCAAACATTACAAAATGCAGAAATATAATCTCAAGGTAATATTTTTTAACAGGCACAGCTTAAAATCAATGAATCAGTGTTGTAGCATTTGTTTATCACAATTATAAAAATATCTACAAGTAGAACAAAGTATTTTATTTCAATAATGGCCTTGTATCACAAATGACTGGAAATTAACTTTTAAAATGTAGTCCAATTACACTAAGGAAAACATAATATGTTTATTATACACTGTATACTGGGATTAAACTTTCACATCTTATCTGAGTAGGGTAATTATATTTAATATCATAAAGCAAAGAGAATATTTAAAAAATATTTTTCAATTAGGTATGCATTATTTATGTAAATAATAGCAACATGGATTTTTTATTTTTATACCATTAAATGTTTTTCATCATATAAGTATCAAATATTATATTATCTTTTGAAAAGCTTTTGAAGTCTGTGTTATTGCATCACTAACTTTGCTGTTTCAGAATATCAAGTGACAGTGAAGTAAGATTGTTGACTTAGGATGTCAATAATAAATGAATCAGGAAATTGTTGAAACTTATCAATAGATAATTTTTCAAGTCAAATATACTTGCTGAAGGTTTGTTTTACAATATGTCATAATAATTTTGGCATATGTGAGTGAAAGGGATTTGTGCAATAATGGCACATTACACACTGTATGAAATGAAGTTAAATAAAATACAATAATACATCACAAAGGTCTTCCCGGGTGAGAGGTTAGCGTACGGCGTCTGGGGAATATGGTTTTGATTCCCACATCTGCTGGATTTTAATAATTGGTAATTTTTTAATTTAGTAATTGTCTGACAACCAATTACTCGTGAAAAATAGTCTTTCAAGATATGTCTTCACATTCCGGAGATCTATAAACTCCACTTTCGGAGTGGATATCTTCACACTGTGTAGAGTTCCACATTTAGTATGATCTATCTTAAATAGTCATTTTTTATTTTGTTCATAGTACACACTTACACATATTTAATTTTTTTTAAATTGTCATATATATCATGTAAGGCAGATGAATTTAGCGAAGCCTTGGTGTATAAATATATTGATGAATGACTAATTATTGTCAATCAATCATCATAAAGTCATCATCAAATCAATCTATTTATTTATTATGTAATGTTCATATATGATGTTTGGAGTGGAACTGGTTATAAACATCGCCATTTAGATTTTACTCTGTAGCTTGATAAAATATTAAGAAGTACAAAGTACATACCTTTTTGTTCAACAATAAATATCTGGTAATCTATTTGTTGCTTCATTAAAAATGGGTGAATGTTATTTAAAAACATTGCTAGGTGTGCCTCTCTGTCTCTGAAACAATACATATTTCATTCAACTTAAAATAAAATATTATATAACATATCTTATTTTATTTAGACTATTTTTTGCTAACATCAAGACCATGGTTTCAAGGAAAAGGGGGACACATCATGGAAACACATTGAGATGTTAGTGGCTTTTGCAGATGTTGAATGAGCAATGTAAAATTCTCTTAAAGATACATTAAAGAGGCTTAATACATACTCAACTCTCAGTTATTTTGTCCGTAACTTTCCTTAATGCCAAAAATTTATCGCTTTAATAAACTGTAATATAATTCTACAGGTTAATACATTTTGTTGATAGCCATTTCTGTGGCCACAATATAATTAAGACTGGACAGTACATCATTGTGATAAATGTATCGCTATTTTTGATCACTCACCTATAAGGAATAACTATTGCAACTTTGTCTTTTGGTTTACAACTCCTCGGTGCAAATCTTCCACCCGGAGCAACATCCCTGTGGCTATATTCCATGTCTTTCAAGCTCACTTCAGTTGAATTGACATCGATAGGTCCGTCTAAAAAATACAAATAATAATTATTATTATTATTTAAAATTATTACAACATAGCATAAG